>OX328128.1:31418414-31560914 GCA_946811695.1 Gonocerus acuteangulatus
ATGCATCATCAACGGTCAACGATCTCCTCTCAACAAAATAATAACTGCTTCTGTTTTAATCTTTCCAAATTAGACTAGGGATAAGAACGGAACCGTGCTAAGATGATGCAGTTCCTGCGAGTCGGACTTTTTTTATTTATGAACAGATTGACATGAAACAAACACAAAATGTTAAGTGAAGCTTACCACATTATATTAGTGAAAACCGCAACTGAATGGGATAAGCCGTTTCTGAGATCAGCGCGCTCAGACAATCAGACAAAAATTTCGAGTAAATTTGTTAAATATTTTAAATGTGTTAGAAGTGTTTGAATGTATGGACTACCTTCTGTCAGTAATTCGTGAGGAATCGTTAAGTTTCTGCGTTGTCTACAGTCTGTCATTCAATTTTTTACAGTTAATGTTGTGTTGCATAGTCTACAAGTTGGTCTTTCTTTTCTGTCCTGTAAGTATGAGTGGGTAAGTCGGGTGTGGCCTATCCGAATTCCTGATAAAATTACTTCGTCTTGTCGAGTAATATTTATATATATATATATATATATATATATATATATATATATATATATATATACACGAAGACGTTAGACAAAGTAATTCATTCGACAGTTCACAATAGTCTTAGGGAGGTGATAACCTAGTAGTTTTCAACCCTTAAACCCCCAACCCAGCCCCCCCCCCCCCTTGAAAATTTCCACATTGGACAGATCCTTCCTTCTGGACTAGCTCAGTCTAGGAGCAAAGATCGTTTGAACGGGGCATATTGCAAAAGCATTGAAAATGTAATCCCCAAAAACGTTATCCTGCAGATAGAGCAACAGTGGTGGTAATTTTGGATTTTCATTCCTCTTTGCGATAATTTATATAATTTTTGCGATATTACCGATGGAAGGGTTATATAAGACTATTGAGTTGAAGGGGTATATCATCATGAAATTACATGCGATCATCATGCTGTTAGCTTGGCGAATCTTTATTCGAAGCTAATTCTACCCCACAATTTGGCTGTCCAGAAATAAAACTACCAAACAGCCAGAGCTACTCTAAGGCGTAGGAATACGCATCATGTGCAAGGTAAAGAATTTGAAATTACCGAAAAACGTTCTCTATCTAGGTTCTTTTATTAGACATCATTCATAATGAGTTAATCAGGTGTCGAAAATAATTGCTAACTTTTATTTTAAAAAAATATTTATTAAAATTTTATTTTTATTTTCATTTTGAAAAAGTAAAAGCTATAAAATAACTTTTTGGGCTTAAACTTGTTTTAAAAAGTTTTTTAACTGTTATTTTTCAACTTAAAAATAAAAGTTTTAAAGTAATTCTTATTAAAATGCTTATAGAATTTATAAGATAGTTTAGGCATATGGACCTTTCTCATATCTCCCTTATACAGGATTCTGTAAGAAACGAATGATCAATCATTTGCCTTGTCAAACCAAATTCCTTCCTTCTTGAAAGGATAATCTTCTTACATGGTCAGGCCTTGATTGTGAGTTTAACTTCTTGTGGTGCTTTCCATTTTTGTTACCACTGATCCATACAAAACACACACTACATACACACACATATATATATATATATATATATATATATATATATATATATATATATATATATGTATGGGTCTAAATGATAAACCAATATTTGGTAAATGTCAAGGAGCGTGGTCTCCACGCCGATTCTTTTGAAACTTTGCACTATTACGTATTTTGATGCACTAAACACGAATCCGTTAAAAAAAAAGGTCGCTTTTCACTAGGAAAGAAGTTATGAAACATTTAAGTTCACTGTTGTGCGGGTTCTAAAAGGTAATGTAACCTACTATGTTTGTCAACATGCGCATGCGCGGGTATGGAAAAGTTCGTAATAAGGATGTCTAATTGAAATTTACCATCAATTATTTCAATTTATCACCACTTATTTATTTAAAAAATATTTTTTTAAAATAATAAACCATTCTTTAAAATTTTTTTTTGCTGTTGACAAATATTATATAACAGAAATCCCTTCATAATTCGCTAATGCCTTTATGATTCATGCGTTCTAATTTGCGCCATTTAATTACTTAGAATAGTTCCAGTGCTCTTTATAATGAAGCTACATGAATTTATTGTTTTAATTCACAATAGAGTAGATTTGATCAATTTTTTAATTACCAATAATGTAATTAGTAACGAAAAGAAATGTGCTAAATGTGGGGAGATGTTAAAATTAAATACCATTAATATGATTTATCATTGCCGAAAGTGGCACAAAGAAAGAAATAGGCATAAAAAAGTGGTTCGAAAGCAGTGTAATTTTAAAGGTAGTGCCAAGACCAACACTTGGTTCCATAACTCAAAATTGAGTATTCACCAAATATGTTTGATTACGGGCTACTTTATAATGATGAAGCCTCCTAGGCAGCTCTTTTTATCCAGAGAATTGGACATCTCAGCACAATCGATCGTTGATTGGATTTCCTTTTGCCGAGAAGTAAGTATTATAGTATTAATATAATGACATGTTACATATATTACAAGAATTTTGATAATTAAAATACATTTTGTTCTAGGTATGCGTTCATTGGGCCCAAAAAAATTCAGTCCAACTTGGTGGACCCAATACCATTGTTGAAATTGATGAAGCCAAAATCGGCAAGAGGAAATATAATCGTGGTCGAATCGTCGCTGGTAACTGGAATTTCGTTGGATATGAACGTGGAACTAGTAATATATTTCTAGTTCCAGTTCCCGATCGCACAGAAAATACTCTTTTAGGTCTAATCAAAAAATGGAGTAAGCCTGGGACAACAATTATTTCGGATTGTTGGAAATCTTATGACTGCTTAAACAGCCAAGGTTTCCAACATCTGAAAGTTAACCATTCTTTGAATTTTGTTGACCCAGAAAGCGGTATGTAAAGACAAAATTATCTCATTTTATAAATTAATAAATATAAAAATTAAAAAACTTCAACCTCTGATAACTGGCTATTTATATTTGCAGGAGCCCATACTCAAAACATCGAACGCGTTTGGAGAGAAGTAAGAGACAACATCCCACGCTACGGGAGGCGGTCTCATCATTTAGATGGATATTTGGCCGAATTTCTCTTCAAACGCGTCCATAAATATGAAGACCGCCTAAAAGCATTTTTCTGTGTGATTGGGGAGTTATATCCACCGAACAGAGCTTTGGAAGATGCCTAGGAGGCTAAGAAAACGGAAGTAAGCTTATGCGTAAATTGTCGCTTTTGGGCATACGTGCTATGCGTTTCCGCTCGCTCCGCTACGCTCCGCTACGCTCCGCTCGCTCAAGAAGATATCAAAACCCCTAGTCAATCCAACTCGGCCATGATTTACCAAATATTGGTTTATCATTTAGACCCATACATATATATATATATATATATATATATATATATATATATATATATATATATATATATATATATATATATATGTGTGTGTATGTAGTGTGTGTTTTGTATGGATCAGTGGTAACAAAAATGGAAAGCACCACAAGAAGTTAAACTCACAATCAAGGCCTGACCATGTAAGAAGATTATCCTTTCAAGAAGGAAGGAATTTGGTTTGACAAGGCAAATGATTGATCATTCGTTTCTTACAGAATCCTGTATAAGGGAGATATGAGAAAGGTCCATATGCCTAAACTATCTTATAAATTCTATAAGCATTTTAATAAGAATTACTTTAAAACTTTTATTTTTAAGTTGAAAAATAACAGTTAAAAAACTTTTTAAAACAAGTTTAAGCCCAAAAAGTTATTTTATAGCTTTTAATTTTTCAAAATGAAAATAAAAATAAAATTTTAATAAATATTTTTTTAAAATAAAAGTTAGCAATTATTTTCGACACCTGATTAACTCATTATGAATGATGTCTAATAAAAGAACCTAGATAGAGAACGTTTTTCGGTAATTTCAAATTCTTTACCTTGCACATGATGCGTATTCCTACGCCTTAGAGTAGCTCTGGCTGTTTGGTAGTTTTATTTCTGGACAGCCAAATTGTGGGGTAGAATTAGCTTCGAATAAAGATTCGCCAAGCTAACAGCATGATGATCTTTGCATGATGAGCGAGCGGAAACGCACAGCACGTATGCCCATAAGCGACATGATACGACATAGCACGTATGTTCATAAGCGACATGTTACGACAGGTGAGGACGCTCAAATTTTTGAAATAACATTTATTTGCTTGCTAATCTTACATAATAGAATTTTATTAATTTTAGCGAGTTGGATTGGCTAGGGGTTTTGATATCTTCTTGAGCGAGCGGAGCGAGCGGAAACGCACAGCACGTATGCCCATAAGCGACATGATACGACATAGCACGTATGTTCATAAGCGACATGTTACGACAGGTGAGGACGCTCAAATTTTTCAAATAACTTTTATTTGCTTGCTAATCTTACATAATAGAATTTTATTAATTTTAGCGAGTTGGATTGGCTAGGGGTTTTGATATTTTCTTGAGCGAGCGGAGCGTAGCGGAGCGTAGCGGAGCGAGCGGAAACGCATAGCACGTATGCCCAAAAGCGACAATTTACGACCAAGTCAGCTACCACAAGGTGAGTCTAAATTTCAATTACACTTCGTCATTAAGGACTATTGCGCATGCGCGTGTTTACAAATTCGTCGTTAACCCGTCTTTTATAACCTCCATAACAGTGAACTCTAGTGTTTCATAACTTCTTTCCTAGTGAAAAGCGACCTTTTTTTTTAACGGATTCGTGTTTAGTGCATCAAAATACGTTATAGTGCAAAGTTTCAAAAGAATCGGCGTGGAGACCACGCTCCTTGACATTTACCCAATATTTAAATATTGTGTTAAATGTATTTCTTTTCAAAAAGCATAAATATACAAATTGAAAAGGGTTGTAGATTTGTGGTTTTTCTGATGCTTCATTAGCAAAAGCTTAAAAGAAACACTAAAATTCTATGTTTACACCCATTATACATCTTGGACAATTATTAGACTGATTGTCTATTACCAATAATAAGGTTATTACAAAGGGAACATTTGAATTACTAATAGAAATCAGCTGAGCTTATTGCTATTCCAACTGTACAAAGAGGAATTGTATGCAATCCATGGAGCTATTTGTCAAACAACATCAGAAATGTGTGACTAAAAAACTAATTCAGATTCTTGGGGAAATTACATGCTTCATTGATGCTACAGAATCTTTCAAGGGCAGAGAAATAATATATACAGAAGAAATTCATTAGCTTCTTTAATGGGATTCCCACGGACGAAAGATTTACATATGCCTTTACTAAGGCGAATGCGTCGGTGGACTGCCGACAAATGAAAACAACACGGAATATATTATGAAGTAATTTTAATTAATTATGTAATAGGTGTTTTGCTACTAATTTTTCGCAATTAGGACATAATGGAAGTCACAAGAGGCAGAAATAATAAGTGAAAATTTGTTGTCAAAATGTTGTTGTTTAGTTTCCCCCACATTCTTAGGGAATGGGTTGTTGCTGATCGGAAGAAATTTGTACCACGGGGGTTGCTGAGAACACATTTACAATATTTGTGTGTTATTTGATTGAATATTATACCAATTGTCTAAATTAATCTTCAGAATGTCATTGTACTTATACATACATGAGTTAATTGTGACTTCTAATATTGTCTTGCGTTAGTATGGTTGAAGGTAAATTTTTCCTCGTAATGTGGCCTACGTGATCAAGGTATTTTGAAAACAACCTTGCCATGATAACAAGCAGCTTTATTAGTTAGCTATATTTAAAAAAATCCTTGCTTAAATATCTGCTTAAAGGCGAGCCGAGATTTCTGACGATTACATATGTACGTGGGTAATTCATTTTTTTTTTAAATTTATTTATTTATTCTTAGTTCCGCGACAGAGGCATTTAACTCATTAAAACGGCAGCGTTCATATTTTTTTAATTTTAGTTAGCTCGCAACTATGGCGATTTAACAGCCTGAACATAATAAACACGACACGTTAAAACAAATATACATAGTGTACTTGCATTTGTAAAAGTTACCTCGTATTTTATTTTCTCACAAAGTTATATTTATATTTCTTTTATGCGAGGGGGGGGGTGGAAAATAATAATAATAGTAAATAAAAAATACATAATAAATAAATTAAGATAAATAAAATAAAATTAATAGAATAATTACATAAATAGGGTTTTGGTTAAGTCATAAATGTTTACTCTTTTAAGGTATTCCAATAGCTGTACTATGTAGAGACTGTCATCTTTAAGTAGTTCGTACATGTTTTGTGTAATTAGTTTTTCATTTAATTATGTAATTGTACTCCTTAATTAATGTCCGCATATTTTATTAATTATTCAAAGGAGATCGTTGACCGTTGGTGATGCGAAGGTAATAACTTAATAAAACTATATTTTTTTTATAAGAATATGAGTTTTATTGTTAGCCGACGTTTCGGCTTGAAATTCAAGCATTCATCAGAGCTGTAAAACAAGTAAGACAGACTTATTACTTATAATTTCTTCATTGAATGGTAACTAATTTACTTTACTATTGTAATGTTTCTATCAAAAATCATTTTCGCTCAAAAAGAAAACAAATAACACTTAAGTAGCTCCTGGTTACTTAATTAGTTAATTTTGGTTTCTTTTCTAATTATATTCCGGTTGTATGAAATATTTATTTGGGCCAGTTTGCCTATCAGCCTGATGATGGCAGAATCTAGTCGAAAGTGGATTCCCTCAAGGTTATGCTAATGAGACCGACATCTACTTTCACTAGATTTCGAAATTTGTTATAGAAAGGCCTAGCTTCAGGGATAGACTCGTCGGTTTCAAGGATAATTTTACTATTTCTAACGGGATTCCTCTTCTTCGGAACCGCTGGTTTCTGGAATCGCATTAACCCCCAGAAACATAATAGAACCATCAACTTACTAGTCACGGAATTTTCTTATTTTATCATAGACAAATTTGCCAGAGTAGACGATGGTTCCCTAAGGGCTAATACTAGCTTCTAACCCTTTTTTTTTTTTTTTTTTTTTTTTTTTTTTTTTTTTTTTTTTTTTTTTTTTTTTTTTTTTTTTACAATGGGATAAAATTCTTCCTCAACTAATCAAAAAGGATATTCAACAGTGTTTATGTGAAGAAACGTTCTTTAAATAAGCTAAGAATACGATTTTCCGAATGAAATCCCGATGCCGAGTGAACGTGGTGCTGATGTGAATATGATTCTTTGAGCGAGTTTCGATTTTTCAAATCGGGCGTTACTCTGGTAACTTCAGTTTTTGCCCAATCAACTTCAAATTTTAACTACAGCTTCCTCGTGATATTAGCTAGTAACGTAAGTAATTTGTTTTTCGATTTATGACCGATTTTCGACGGATTTTTAAATAGAAAATGGAATAATTGTTCACCATTTTCGAAAAAATTAATATTTCTTAAAATTTCTACGTACATTACTCGATTTAACCTTCTTTTTTCGAAATAAGATTATTTTTTCGTTCTAGATTAAAAATTGCCGCCTATAGACTATCGCCAGTGGAAAAAGATAGTTTCCGTTTGTCAGACACAACGCCGCCATTATTTTTTTCGAAGAATTGAAACGTATTTGTTTGGATACTTTAACATCCCATATAAAAGTTTGATATAATTTCAATAAAATGAGTTTGATTTTGATCGCAACCCCATATTATTACCCCTTAAGATACCATCACAAAAAGTTGAATTGTTTACCTTCGTAAAATAAAGTCCATAGCCTGACTTAAACGGGAGATATTAGAGAATCAATAAAATTGAACAATATACGGTAATTTTGCGGTACTACTACAACACTCCATGATTTTTATCAATAATGCTTTCGCGATATGAGTTTTACATATGTTAGAGTCCTACGGTAAGGTCCGGAGCGCCTTAAAGTAATGAAACCTATTCTATCAAGATGGATGGAAGAACTGATGAGTTAGCGCTGAATTTGGTGTTCAAAAAGGTGAATTAAGGAGGCAAAGAAAAGTGTGAATCAAAAGTAAATTAAGTTAAAAAGTAACAGGAGTTGCATTACGAAGCACATCCCTCAAAAATCAGGTAGTTTCTGGTAGCTGAATTCTTAGCTAATTTGCTTTTCATACACGCTTTGTCCAATAATTACTTTAAAATCATGCTGCCCTATAATACAATATATATATATATATATATATATATATATATATATATATATATTGTGATTTCATATCCAGTCGGTCTTCCCCCTGCTCTAGTTATGAATTGTTCACCTTTTGAAATGCAGGCGTGGATTAGAAACTGCAGTGTTCTACAAGGGTTTGTGTTAAGCACTTGAATACTTATCTCACGCGATCATTGCCACGATCTCACTAAATTTGCCTAATAGGTATCAGCACGAAATGTTAACGTTGCCAAAGTAAACTTTATTCAGGGCATTGCTATTTCTGATTCTATTTATGATAAAATAGAAATAGATTTGTTAATTTTCTTTAAAAAAAAAAGAAAGAAACGAAATAGATTATTATGAAAATGTCTATATGGTTATCAACAATGTTGGCATCTAAGTTGACAGAAGAAGAGAAAAGTAGCTGCTCGTGATTTCAATAGGTACATAATAATTTTTAGCACATTTTGAATAACTGTAGCTGAAAGAATTATTTAAATATTCTTCTCGAATGTTTATTGATCCTACATAGTAGATAGGTACCAAAAAATTGCCCCTTCAAATTTATATCAGTGTATTTATACAAAAATATGGTGCCTCCAATTTTATTTATTTCGGCATAAATATCAGTGTTTAATATTCCCGTAATAAAACGATTGGACCGTCCCTTAACCAGAAAACGTAGGAGGGATGTGGGTTAACTTCGGAATACTCGCAAGACTGCATCATCTTAGCGCGGTTCCGTTCATATCCCTAGTCTAATTTGGAAAGATTAAAATAGAAGCAGTTATTATTTTGGTTCCACCAGTCTTTTTTTTTAAATTAATTATTATAATGGCGTGTCAACCCTTAAGGTCACTAACGCCATTCCTGTGAGTAGTAAAGTCTTGAAAGGTCATGATTTACAATCTTACCTGGAAGGGTCCGCTACACTAGAAACAGACCCGCTAGTGACAAGGTCTTGGAAACTTGGAAATCTATATTTCTAACAATAAATTGTTTTTTTTATTTTACTTAACCAGTTTTATTGTCAAATACATTATCCAACTATAAGCAATTCAAAAATAACAAGGAATAAAACAGACAAAAAGAACCGTTCGAATAAACGAAATCAATTAATTTAAAGTTTTAAGCACTTATTTCTCCGATTGACATCGCCTAATTAAAACTTTCTTCAGAACCTTTTTTGTAGAGCATTTAGTAAGCTTCCGAATGGTAATCTTCCGCTTCACAAGATTGTCAACGGTTTTCGAGATACTAACGAAATTATACAAAGTTACCAAAACTTTTTTTGTCTGTTAATAAAATATTTTATTCTAACCCTTCCTTTACTCTAAACATAACAAAAATTTCAACATATTAGTGTTGATGAAACTCGAACATGGAGAAAATGTTTCAACTGTATCCCATAATTCTATGTACCAAAATCAAAGACAAAGAACCCTCCCTAGGAAGGACGCTAGGCAGTTGAAAAGCTATATATCTTGGAAATCCATATCTCTAACATTAAATTGTTTTTCTTATTTTTCTTAACCTGTTTTATTTTCAAATACATTATCCAACAATAAGCAATTAAAAAATAACAAGGAATAAAAAACAGACAAAAAGAACAGTTCGAATAAGCGAAATCAATTACTTTAAAGTTTTAAGCTCTTATTTCTCCGATTGACATCGCCTAATTAAAACTTTCATTAGAACCTTTTTTTTAGAGCATTTAATAAGCTTTCTAATGGTATTCTTCCGTTTACCAAGATTCTCAACCTTTTTCGAGATATTAAGGAAAGTAAACAAAGTTACTAAAACTTTTTATGTCTGTTAATAAAATATTTTATTCTAACCCTTCCTTAACTCCAAACGTAACCAAAATTTCAACATGTTAGTTTTGATGAAAGTAGAACATGCAGAAAATGTTTCAACTGAATCCCATGATTCTAAGTACCCAAACCAAAAACGGTATTCAAAAAATATTTTTCCAATTTTCTTGAAAACGGGTAAAGCTATCGCCTTGAAAATGGTTTCATTCGTTTTCCTAGCCCAGGAATCATATAAAACGAGTACTTAGAAGCTTATGAACTCAAAAACGTAAGCGTTACGATTTTTTTTGCGCGAATTTCGCCCCAAACGCCATCTTCCAGTATGCGGAGTTTGCTTGTTAACGAACTTGACCTTTCAAATTGGACGAAGGATTTTTGTACCAAATTTCATCAAAATCGGACCATTCGTCTTCTATCTAGAGAGCGAACAGACAAATATATATATATATATATATATATATATATATATATATATATATATATATATATATATATATATATATATATATATATATAATATGCGAAATTTTCTAGTCGGCACTTCCGGATTTTTTCATTGTATCAACCCTATAAGCGGGGTTCCTCCCTATGGGGGAGGGAGGAACCGCGCTAAAAACGGAAATGATAAATCTCTCTCATGAATATCCCACACAAATTGTGCTACAGATGGAACTCATTTTTGATGGGTCTACCGTAATGCCGATTGTAGTAGCCACCCGCTTGAACAAGATTCCAATGAACGACGCCCCATAGGATACAATGTAGTTGTATCTGTAGCAGGAGTCGCTCATCGCCGCTCGTTGTAGTTTGTAGCTCGCTTGTATACGCTTCCAGCGGACGATCATACCTGCTCATGAGCCATATGCGGGACACAACCGGCCCGCGGGCCGGATCCGGCCCTCCGTAAGATTTGAACCGGCCTGTGAGACATTTTGAAAACCCCAAATAAATATAAAATAATATTACACTACACACTGAACTCACTCGAAATGTGGAAGATCGAGTGAGATGGGGTTTGTCCCTTGCTACTGCGGAATCAAGTGAGCAAGCAAGCCAAGTCTCTTTTTGATCTCCTGATGCAATTTAACTTACGTAGTTTTTAATAATTCTAAATTTCACGTTTGAATTTCAATGTTGTACCTATTTTATTATTTCATTTTTTTATTTTAATAAATTGGAATACAATAACATTTTCGAATAACTCATGTCTGATATCTAATGCTAAAAAGTATTTATTTCATTTTTTTTTTTTTTTTTTTTTTTACGGCGCTTCGACAACTAGGCCATTAGCGGCAAAATGCAGGGTGGCGCGAGGAATTTTCCCAACGAGCCATGGGATGAGAAAATTCCTGCCCCCGGTGGGGATCGAACCCACCATCTCCCGCTTATGAATCTTATTTTACTTATTTAAATTTTAACGTCCATTATTATTAACTAAGAATTTTAGGACGGGTTATCTATAGGTCACAACCCTTTTCTAGCCAGGATGGGGCTTATGCCTTTTTCGTTTTTCTAAAGAAAAGTCACCATCCCATAGTGGGAATCGAACCCACGACCCTTGGCACGGAGTGTCAAGTGTTCACGCCTTAACACTCACGGCCACCAGGCCTCCAGTAAAAAAGTATGAAAACTACTTCATAGTCCGGCGTTATTATATTATAACCATCTCACGCGTCTCGCAAACTAAACCTTGGACCACAACATGTCCAAGGTTACCCATACCTGCCCTTTCGATAAACAGAAGGACTGACTTCGCTTTGATGCCTGCCGCAGACAAGAGTACGTCACGTGACACAGTTCCACGACTACGTCGGGTGAATCTATAATCTACACTTTCACCCACAAACACCAACTAACCTACAAACCTTTCTCCCCTTCACTCCTTACATAATGGCAATAACATTGCAGAAGGCATTCCCAGATCCAGATCAACGCTGATAATGTACGTATACACTTTCACACGTACACATCCAATCAAAACACAGGAAATGAACCGCAGGCAGGCAATGGAAATCCTGCCACGTGTCCTTAGGCTATATATATATATATATATATATATATATATATATATATATATATATATATATATGTGTGTGTGTGTGTGTGTGTGTGTGTGTGTGTAGTAAATATTAACGTCTATTTATACATGATAACCGTTTTTGAGACGGTATTTCTATAGGTTACTACGCTTGTGCTGTTTTGACTAAAATTGAGACTTGAGAAGATTTACGCAAAAAAATATCCACAAAACAAATACAATTTTATAAAAAGTGTCTTTTTTTATTTATTATTTTTTTTTTATATTTAGATATATCATCATTCGCCTCAAGTCGCTATAGTTTTGTACAACTATTGAACACAACTCTCAGAAAGGAGTATTTAATATACTGAAGAATACACCTTTAAGACATCAAGTACCGCAAAAAGGCACCAACAATTACATTGCGAAATGGATGTCAGATAAGTGTTTTATTTATTTAGTTGGCACGACGTTGTTTATCCGGCTTTTAAAAAATGTTATTCACAAACCTGGGGGGCGAGGTTAGCTCAGTGGTAGAGCACTAGACTAATGTCCTGGAGGACCCAGGTTCAAAACCCGAGCGCGCGTAAAGATTTTTTCTTCTAGTGCCGTCGTTCGAGGGTTGGATTTGGGGTCCCAGGTCGTCCCTAGGCTCACCCAGCCTTTAATTAATTAGTTAAATAATTAATGGGTACCTGCAAAGGGAAAAATCAGGCAGCCGGAGCATAGTATTGACCAAACTATCTCCCTAGTGTGCCGTATAGTCAAGTATCAGATACCTCTACAGTATCTGCCTCTCTAGGCCCTTGTGGTTTGTTACGGGACTGATTTATTTATTTTTTATTTTATTTTATTTTTTTTTTTTTATTTTTTTTTTATTTATTCACAAACCTAATTTATGTTTATTATGTAATATATCTATATAAATGAAATGAGGGTTTCGTATCTTGATTGCAGAGAATCAATCTGTTTTTTGCTATTGTTATTTTAAATTCACCAAATACACCAAATCTACCCTTAAAAAAATGTTTACTTTTATGCAATACAAAGAATTGTCCTTAACATGCAGTGCCTACCTTTTGGTCACGAAAAACGGTTCCACATTAATTTTCGATGGGATGCTTATATTCAGAGCAATCGGTGCTTATAATTTGAAAGTATCGGGTACGTTCAACTTTTCCTTCTTTTTTGGTTGTTTTTTTTTTTTTTTTTTTTTTTTTTTAAGTGACTATTTCAATAAAACAATGAAAACTTTATTGGAAATAGTGTTTTTCCAAAGCGAAAGTTGGGAAGGCTTAGGGAGCGATACACATTTAGGATATATTCTATTTTCTGTGCATTGTAGCACCTTAAATCTTGCTTTTCTTTGAGATTTTATTAGACTAGATGTTTACATTTTTCACTATGTAGTGAAAAATGTAAACATATTTCATATTTAAATATGAAAACAAAGCATTGACTATTTTTATTCTATTTTTTTTCAAATGACACTAGGGATAAGAATTGAAACTCGCTCAAATTACGCAGCTCCTACAAGTCGTTCTTATATTAAAATATGCTAAGATGAATTCCAGCTAGTTGGAATTTTTATATTTGTTTATCTGTAGAGAACAGAGTATTTTTAATGTATTTCGTCCTAGTTCTTGAAGGTTATTTGAATTCCGTCCAAATTTTATGATACTTTTCTTAATGAACTGAGGAATTTAGCCGTGTGAGTTTAATTACTCCTTTAATCGTTTTATTACTTCCAGAGTATATATATATATATATATATTTATATATACACACATATATATATATATATATATATATATATATACATATATATATATATATATATATATATATATATATATATATATATATATATGCAGGGTGTAACGGTATCAAATTTCTAGGAGGTGATAGTAGACCCTCAGTGCGACATAAAAGTTCATATAAACTATGGTTCAATTCCATATAGAAACAGTGTAAGTAAGTAACATTACAAACCATGGTTTCTCAAAGGAAATTTCACCACTTTACGATGGTATGATTGGATTTTATTTACCGTAAACGGGTTTTCAGTAATCACTACTAAACAAAAAAAAACACATGATCGTTTTAAAAAAAAATACCAAATTACTCTGTTTCTGTTAGGAATTGAACATACTTTATATGATCTTTTTTGTTGGACTGGAAGTCTACTCTGTGTATATATATATATATATATATATATATATATATAAATTACGACTTATTTACTCAGCTTGTGCGCCCTTTTCTCTTAAATGGGGGGCTGGTCCCGCTAATATGATTCTAGACTCATTGTGTTTGACACCTGAAATACACGTGATAGACGAGTGACATAAACACAAAACACAAGCCGACAATAAATTCCCATTAATAAATCGTAAATGTTGACCTTGGTCAATATATAAACGTCAAACGAACGTAGCGAGGCCGTTTATAATTGACTAGGTGTCGAATAAACTTTTTTAGCACACTCATACTAAATGGACTAACTATTTTAAAATTCAATAAAGTGAGAATGAATAATAAAACAAAAACTTATTAATTTTAAGTATGGAATACAAAAAGATTCGTCACCTTTTCAGGACATTTAAAAAGCATTAACTTTACCGACAACATTTACAGAAGCTTGTAACAAAGGTTCATCAGAGTGGTCAATAAAATGTTCACCTTCCGTAGACAACAATACACATAGAAATATATAATATATTCCCTTGTCAAGGATGATGATGTAAGCCCAACGAAGCCGGAGAGCTATCCGGCGAAAAATTGCAGTATGGATAATAATCACACCGCTGGAAAAAAAAAAATAGCCGTCCCACCAAGCAAACATTTCAAGCCCAGCGAAGGAATTTAAAAAAAAAAAAAACATATCTACACATATAGTAAAAATATAACGGACCGGAAATATAAGAAAAAATATTATTTGCGGCCTTTATCAACGCAATCGCACACAAAACAATGATCGCTAGATTTTTTTCTGCATGCTAATCTCAGAAACGGCTCTTGCGAATGGATGCTGTTTTCACAAATATATTTTGGTAAGCTTCACTTAACATTTAGTGTTTTTTTAACGTCAATCGGTTCATAAATACCAATGTTATGCCAATGTAAAGATTTGGCATATTTGATGTTTTTCGTACATTCAGCTTTATGTGGCTCTGTCACGTGTTAGTAATCATAGGAGCCTGTATGTTTTGATCCCTGATGGCTATACGTGTAATATGTATAGAGAAGCATTACTGCAAAAAAGATTTTTTTTAAAACCCAAACGACGGAGTTTATAATAAAAAATAAACCAAACAATATATGCAATAAATGCTGCCCAAAGACGCGGACTATTCCACGCGGACGAAATCGCGGGCACAGATAGTATATATATATATATATATATATATATACATATAGTCGGAACATCCGGATTGCGTCTTGATGTCAACCGGGTAGACAGCTAAAACACTTACATTTACACAAGAATTTATTTTTTTGTTTATTATCGGTAAATGTTGTCCTATTATTTTATTAACTAGAATACATCGAAATACAATACGACAAAAACGGCAGCTAGACTGAAGTAATATTAAAGACAACAAACTAAGACAAATCAAACATATACATACTGACTGGCCAAGCGCGTACAGAAATTCCCGGAGAGAGGAAATAGTTCTTGCAAGACTGCGAATAGGCCACACACGCATTACACACGAATACTTGATGACAAATACTGAAAGACCAAAATGTCAAATCTGCAATACAGAACTAACAGTCAAACATATAACTAACGGACTGCCAGCTTACAGCGAACTTAGACATACCTCGGGACATTACTGACCTACTTACTGACAGCAGCCAATATATCGACAATATTATCACATACTTGAAAAATATTAACATATATAACAAAATTTGAAAACATCCGCAACTTTTTTATTTCAAAATCCAATGAATATTACTTAGTTTCTCAATGTTTATTTTTGTGTTTTCTTTTTTTTTTTTTTTTTTTTATTTATTTTTTTTTTTCTGTAATTTAATTTTTCTGTTTAGTTATTTGTTTTTTCCATATTTTACTTTGGATTCTATATTAGTGTCGTAGTATATCATCACTATGAGCAACTATTACCAGCAATCGATGCCATTCAAAGACAATGTGGAGCATCGAAAAAAATAAATAAAAAAAATAAATAAAATTATTAACGGCTATCGTTTTTATACACTGATTTACTGGAAGCAGCGAAAGTGGTGGTGTAAAAAAAAAAAAAAAAAAAATAATAATACATTATTATGCTATAACTCCTTAGTTATCAGTATTTTATAAGTGTGACATTGAGATTATAATTGAATGCATATGTAAATATTGCATAAATGTGTAAGTGAGTGTACAACTCTTGGTAAAAGTGGATGCATATATAATTCCAATTGCCTGATAAGATCTACTTGTAAAAATTATGTGGAGCATTTCGCCTAGCGGATTCTCAAAAATAAATAATTAGGAGGCCCGTTGGCCGTGAGTGCTAAGATGTATGCACTCAGTGGCAAGTATCGTGGGTTCGATTCCCACTAGGGGTGGCGGCTTTTGTTTAGAAAAAATAAAAGGCATCAGCCCCATTTTGGCTACATATGAGTGGTAAACTATAGATAACCCATCCTTAACCCTTGAGTGGTCACGTCGGGTCATAGTGACCCGACACTTTCTTCTTTCCAGTACATTCATATCAAATCCTGCAAGTACATGCTTGAGCCTTTTGCTTACCCTCCACTTTCTTCCCTCCTTTAATCCAGTTTATATTTGGCAGTGCTATTGATAATTACCTTATTGTTCCTTTTATTTTACCCACTTGTGTAACTGTTATTGTGAGACTGACGAAAAACTAATAGACAGCTCCTAGCTGCATTTATTGATTTGATGAATTTTACGGGCATCAATTCATAGACAGTTTTTAAACAAAATCAATTACAAAAAACATCAATTTCAAAATGACCCTTCGTATATTTTTGACCTTGGGCATCAACTTCTCCAAAGTCATCTAATTGCGAAGTCAGTATGCCAAACCTTACCAAAGACTTTAAAAATAAGGCTCAATTCTTATTTAGAAAATCAGGGAATAGTTGTTCTACCAGTGACTGAATAAGCAGCGACCAGCAGGGAGAATAAATCTAAAAGGTGTTCTGTATGCCCGAGTACAAAAGACTCAAAATATTCAAATATTTGTACTGAGTCTAATAATTGTTTGAGTAAAATTCCCATGAAAAAAATTTTTCCTAATTGTATCTAATATAAATAATTCATAATTTTGAATTTTTAAAAAAAGAAATAGATCTATTTTCTTTTAATATGCGTTTTCATAGACTAAATTTCAAGTTCAAGTATTTTCATTTAAAAAGAAACAAAATCAATGCACAAATCAAGTTCATACATTTTATTATGAATTACAAAAACAAAGTAGTTTTTATTTCCCATTTTTTATAAAGAAAAAGTTTAAATAAAAGTCGGGTCATAATGACCCGAGGTGACCTGTAATGTAAGTAATATGCAGGTGACCACTCAAGGGTTAAATTCTGAGTTAATTATACATAGAAGTTAAAATTTAAATAAATAAATGAAATACAATATGCTGTACTTACTAAGTGTCGATACGGTTGGCGCCCTGAGCCAACTCGATGTTGCTTCTTCTTGATGAGCGGGCGTTGTCACCTTGAACAGAGAGAAAGATAAACCCAGTTAATGTTAGGAAATCCAAAACATTTTTTTTACAAAATAAATGGTGATTGATTTCTATTCGTTTATAAAATTCCATTTAACGAAATTAAGAAGTTGCTTCCATTGAAAATAACACGTTCTTGTTCCACATTATTTTTCCATTTTTGTTTTGTATTTTTATTATTATTATTTTATTTTGGTGTTGTAGGCGATGTGTACCTTACATTTTTTATATACTACATTATTGTCTATATGTTTACATTGTGTAAATATTATTAGTAACTAGCTGACCCGGCGAACTTCGTACCGCCTAACAGTCAATTCTTTAATTTTTTATTCTTTTAATACTTATTCTGCTATTTGGGACACCGGGTCAGCTAGCAAGATAAAAAAAAAAGTCCGTCACGCAGGAGCTGCATAACTAAGCACTTTCCTCAGAATTTGGGTAGTGTAGACTGCTTTCCAGAACAATTTGCTTAAAATATCCTACATTTTTTTTTTTTTTTTTTTTTTTTTTTTTTTTATTATTAAGGTGCTTCTACTACCTAGGTCATTAGCACCATTGAACGTTGTTTTATTTTTAACAAATGATAAAACAAGTTTTATAATTAAGCAATATTCTATATTTTATGTTGTCATATTTTTGGGACTTTTTTGGGGGGGGGGGGGTTAAGTTGTACCCTAAGATATTTTAGATCCTTTTAACAAATATCGGATCTAACCTTAAATCTACATCTAAACCTAAAATTCTATTTACATAATATTAATTACACATTTACACGCAAACATACAAAACACAACCACACATAATAAATACAGTCACACTAAACAAACCGCACTCATTCAATAAATACGTTCGCTCTTTTCAGAATTAATACGTGAATAAATTTAGAAGCTTTTTACAAATGTACACTTTATACTCGGGCTATTACAACAGATTATAAATTTTAAGGTCTTTTAGGTATTCTATTACTTTTTTCACGGAGGCTTCTTTTTTGGATAACAGATCCTTAAGAGTAGTCGGGACTTGGTGTCGGTCCCTGGCATCCTGGAATGCTGGGCAGTCCACTAGGATATGCCGAACATCGAGAATGCTGTCACAATGCTCGCACTGAGGCCGGTTTCGTCCTACCAGGTGATGCCCATGCGTGAGACGGGTATGACCTATCCGTAACCGGGTTATTACCACGTCCTCTCGCCTGTGCATACCAGCAGTAATAGTCTTCGTCGTAACAGAACTCTCGATGTTCGCAAGAAATGTGTCTTTACTAATGTATTCTTCTTGCCATTTTATTTTAGCCAGGTGTCTTAGGTAGAGTTTATAGTCACCGATATGTAATGGAGAGGCAGGATCAGCCGCCAAGGACGAAGCCTGCCTCGCCAACATATCGGCTTTTTCATTTCCTTCAATGGAAGTATGCCCTGGCACCCAGAGAAATTTAACAATACTTCCTTTACTAGCTAAATTACTTAATAATATTAATATTTCCAGGAGCAGTGGATCCCTAGTAAACTTTGTTTTCACAGCAACCAGAGAACTGTGGGAATCCGTGCACAATAAAATGTTTTGCTTCTCCAGATTTCCACACCTCTCTAGGGCTATTTTTATGGCCAGTAATTCCGCATGGAAGACACTAGTCTGTTGATGTAAAGGGACCGCTAATTGTGTTTCATTTTCTATCAGTATCCCACAGCCAGTTCCTGTTTCTGTTTTTGAGCCATCCGTGAAAATTACAATATGTTCCGAATACTGTTGTACCTTCTCAAGGAACAATTTTTGGTATATCGAGGGAGAAGTGTCTTGCTTCCCCAATTGAGCCAAAGTGAAATCAATATGTGGGTCTGGGAGCATCCATGGACTGATGACCGACGGTCGCATGTCCATCAGATTTACCCAGGCTCCACCGTAAGCACTAAGGGTTTCTTGCGCTCGGACGACTAGCGGTCTAGTAGTAGACCGCCTTAACCTGAATATATCTGGTGTAGTATTATCTGTCATAACAGCCCGCATAAAATGGTTGGGTTTTGCTCTTAATGATGATGTGTAAGAGAGCATCATCAAATGTCTCCTATGTTCTGGAGGGAGATGACCTGCCTCCACATAGATAGCATCCAGCGGACTAGTTCGAAAGGCTCCGATCGCAAACCGCAGCCCAGCATTGTACAGCCTATCCAGCTGCCTCAGCCACGACTTGCGAGTAGAGCCGTATATAGCACATCCATAATCGACTCTGGACCTGATTAAAGCTTCAAATATCTTTAAAAGAATACATTTCTCAGCGCCCCATTTTAACCTCGATAAGGTTTTTAATATGTTAAGTGAGGACTCACACCTTTGGATAATGTGGTTAATGTGGTGTTTCCATCTCAATTTATTATCCATTATTAGACCTAGAAATTTGTGTGTATCCCTGAAGTTTACCTCACCACCACCCAGCGTTAGGCGTGGGTGGTTGTGAGGCCTACGAAGCCTGCAGAAATGCAAAGCGACTGTTTTCTCTAAGGAAAACGTGAATCCTCGTCGTGTCGCAGCAGTATGCAATATGTCGATAGCTTCTTGTAGTCTTTCGGCCTCGTCAACTTCAGGTGGGAAGGTTCCAAAGAGAGCAATATCATCTGCATATAGGGATCTTCCAATTTCTACGCTTATATTGTCAGCAATGCCGTTTATTGCGACAAGAAACAGGGTGACACTGAGGATCGATCCTTGTGGGACTCCAGTTTCTTGCACCTTCATGGAGGATAGGGCGCCGCCGATTCGCACCCTGAAGGTTCTTTCCGTAAGGAAGCTCTTCAGGAAGCGAGGCAATCTGCCCCTTAACCCCCATTCATGAAGACGTCGGAGGATGTCATATCTCCATGCTCTGTCATACGCCTGCTTCATGTCGAAAAAAACGGCTGTCATATGCTGACGGAAATAGAATGCTCTTTGTATATTATATTCTAACAGTGCTAATTGATCTTGGGTGGAAAATCCTTGCCTAAATCCTGCTTGATACGATGAAAGAAGATTATTTTTTTCCAATTCGTGAATTAGCCGGAAATTCACCATTGACTCCAGAAGCTTCTCCTTACAACAAAGTAGTGAGATGGGTCTATAGCTTCCTGGATTCATTGGGTCCTTACCCGGTTTCAAAATTGGAATAATAATCGATTCCTTCCAAGCTGTGGGAAACACTCCAATTGTCCAGAGTCGATTATACAATTCCAGCAAATTTCTTTTTCCGTCACCTGGGAGATTTTGAAGCATTTCGTAAGGCACCCCATCGCATCCAGAAGATGTTCTCTTAGATACAGCTTGAAGAGCCCTGTTTAATTCTTCCATAGTGAATATATGGTTGTAATCGTGAGCAATGTCATCCTCTGATCCGAAGTCTAGTGAAATCGCCTCTTCCTGACTTCTAGTAGTTTGGAAGTCTTCATTGTAGAGCGCCAGGCTAAAAGTTGAGAAAAAATGCTTGGCAAACACATCAGCTACAGTCTGTGTGTCACTAATGTAACTGCCAGCATCTAACAGGATAGGAGTTTGGCTTTTGGAAGTCCTTCCCCCTATGGCTCTTATCTTCCTCCAGACTTCAGATGGAGACGAATCTTTTGTTAATGTACTAACGTATGTAGCCCAGGATTCCCTTTTCTTCCTAATTTTTATTCGCCGTTCGACTGCTCTTGCTTTCTTAAATGCTATTAAGTTTGCCTCCGAGGGGTATCTTCTAAAGCGATTAAAAGCTTTCTTTTTTGTCTTATTAGCCTCCCAACATTCCTCGTCCCACCATGGTACTGGAATTTTCCATGATGGGTGAGGTGACGTTAGAGGGACCGCCTTCTGTGCAGCATTGGTAATAGACTCTGATAGCCTTTGAAGGTGCTCTTCTGCTGAACCTGCTGAATCAGGAGCAACAAACGACTCTCTGAATCTATCTTAATTGGCTTTCCTAACGTTCCATGTCGCAGGTCTTCTATGCGTGCTGTATCTCCCGGCAAGTGTAACCATTATAGGGAAATGATCTGAGCGATGCAAATCACTCAGAGTATTCCAAGAAAGATGTCTTGTAATCGTGGTGCTCGTTATACTGAGGTCTATGGCATCTAAAGAGCCTGAAGACTCGCAAAAGTGAGTCGGAGAGCCGTCATTGAGGGCCAGGAGGTCCATCTCCTCAAGCACGTCATAGAGCAAACGACCCTGAGGTGTGGTCTTCCTGGAACCTCATGCCACGTGATGTGTATTGAGGTCTCCAAGAATTATAATAGGAGGAGGTAACTGATATATGATATTTTTGACATCTCTGATACCATATGCTCTGCCATCCGGGAGATAAAGCGAACATAGAGTTACTGCTAATGGGGTTCTCAGCCGCACAGCAACTGCTTGTAGTGTTGTTAATACGTCAATAGGCTGAGCTCCAAGGTTCTCCAGGGTGTACAAGGCCACTTCTCCGTGGCTTCGCCCACCCGGTAAAACACTGGGCTCTTTATGCACACATCTGTACCCTGCCAAAGGCCTTGCAAAGCCCTCAGGAAATTTAGTTTCCTGAAGGGCCACGACCATTGGGGTGTACGTCTGCATTAAGTAGCGTAGTTCATCACTGTGCTCCGAAAATCCGCGTATGTTCCATTGTAGAATTTTGTTTGATTGGACCATACTATTTTTTGGGTGGAGCGCTATTGCTCCGGGTCAGCTGACTGTGTATTTGGCCTTCTTTTCTTACCCTTGGACCATCCTTTTTTCTTAGGTATGACTAGCGCATATGGGCCTCCACCATCGTCCCCCACATCCCCGACGCTTTCAGCGCCGGAGATTGAGGGGGATGCCAGCGGCCCACACACGCCTTTTTCCGCAACTTTTGGGGGAATTAGATTTCCCGTTTCATTGTTCTCATCTACCGAGGTAGATGAGGTAGAGGGGTGGTCGGGGAGGGATGAGGGAGGGGGTAGAGTTGAAGGAGGGGGTAAAATGGGTGGTGAGGGGGGAAGGGGTAGAGTGGAGAGAGGAATAGGAATAGGAGGGGGTATAGGAAGTTTCGAGGAAGCTTGGGAGGTAGGTTTTAAGACAATATTTTTCATTCCCTTACCGTTTTTGGGGTCCTCATTAGAATCCTTATCTCTTTTAACTGCGCTGGAGTAGGTGCCTCTCCAGGCATATGACGTATTATTAACAAGAGCTGTTGAAAGGTTAGGTCTTTTAATTCCGTCCTCAATTTCATGATTTCTTTTTCAATTTTAAACTCAATACAGTCTTTTGATCGTGAATCGTGAGGTTCATCGCAGTTTGGACATTTGGGAGGTGACGGGCAAGGATCTGGACTATGTGTTGGATATCCACAAGTACAAATCACTTGGGCCGACTTACACCTTGCTGCCGAATGTCCAAACCTCTGACATTTGAAGCATCTCAACGGGGGAGGAATGTAAGGGCGTACTTTTAACTTGTAGAAGGCCGCTTGGATACAGGAAGGGATCTCGGGTTGGTCAAAAGTGAGCATCACGCTTCCCGTGAACTCCAGCCTTTCTTCAGTCCCGCTCGAAGATTTCTTTCTTCGAAAAAATCTACGGACGGCAATTACTCCTTGGCTTTTCAGTCCCTCAAGAATTTCCTCGTCCGTTGAGTGCTCCAAATCAAAACATGTTACGATACCCCTGGACGAGTTCAGCGTCCTATTCAATTCTGCATTGACACTGAACGTGCCCAAAGTCTTAGAGGACATGATTTTATCAGACTGGTCCCTGCTAGCTGCCTCAACCAGCAGGGATCCACTTGACATTTTACTAATCCCAGCAACTGTTCCGTGCGTTTGCTTAACTAATTTATTTATAAGGAACGGAGAGACTTTCAAAAATGATTGTCCTTCTGCTCTACTTATTACAATAAATTTAGCGAATTTCTGCGTTTTCGGGATACACAAATCTTCCATAACTCGTCTTTTCGCTCGTTTTCTCCTCTTCTTCTCAGGGGACTTTGTAGGCGTTTTGTACGGCTCCAAAGTATACCGAGAAGGGGAGGAAATATTAGGTAAGGCGCATGTCCCAGTAGCACCCTCGGGTGCAATTAGGGTTAGGTTTTCATTAGATGTAGGTAGGTCCGAGTCCATGCTAATGTCTCTCAGAGGGTCCTGCATTCCCTCTGAGTTATCCAATAAGGGGAGTCCGGCTTTTTCCTTTGTCGTACTTGTAGGAAATTGATTTTTAGTGACTTAGACCCCTAATCCTCGTCACCGAGTCTGCTGGTGGGGCTGCCACCAAGGCCGGCAGACCGGCACAGTTCCTCCCGAAGGAGAGGATCCGCTCAGCAGGGGAGGTGTCCCTGCCTCATCACGAATCCCCGCCTCTGCTTTTCGCCGTTTATGTACTATACAAGAACGTTGCCCAGGGGGTACCACGGGGAGGAAAAGCAGTAGGCGTTGACGGGAATCAGGTATACTAGGAGATGCTAAGCAGTGGAATAGGGCACTATAGCTTAGCAGAGCTCCCAAAAGAAGTCGGACGGCTCCCATATCCGCACGTCCTCTCCAGCAACCCTTTAGCCCGCCCATTTACCCCCCAATAACCTACATAAATAAAATAAAAACATGAATAGTTCCCTTTTAAATTTGTAATGAGTAACTAATCAATTATTAATTTGCTTCCAGAGTTATGTTTACACATGTTACCTATTACACTACGTAATAAATACAAAAAAACCCATATTATCGTATTTTGATCTAACGCAGGAACAGGATACAGTCCCTCTAGCGCTCCTTGCGGCGCCTTTGTGGACCTATGTCTGGCTGGCTTTTCTATTGAAATATATTACAAAGTAAACCCCCCTTTCCGATTGACCGATTCAGCTCATTTTTATAACACTTCTTTCTCATGAGTTACCCACGACGTATACCGCGTTTCGTTAGAATACAGCAGAAATTACGACCAGTATGAGTATATTAGGAATTTGGGTCCGGAGTAAACCCCCCCCCCCTCCTAATGAACCTATTTAGTTTATTTTTACATCACATATTTACCTGTAGATTACCTCTCCGAATACCGAGTTTCGTCGAAATATACCTAAAATCACGGCTGGTAGTGGCGAATTGGTATTGTCGGTCCGGAGTAAACCCCCCCTCCTTATGAACCGATTTAGTTCATTTTTATATCTCACTTTTCTCTCTATATTACCACTCGAATACCAAGTTTCGTTGAAATATAACAAATATTACGGCTGAAATGGTCAAATTAGTGTTTTGGGTTCGGGGTAAACCCCCCCTTCCGGTGGACCGATTTTGGTGGTTAACGAACTCGTTCAATCGTTTGCTAATTGAATGCTATATACCAAGTTTTGTGACGAAAAAACAAAAACTCTGGCCGCTATCGTGTTAACAGACATATATATATATATATATATATATATATATATATATATATATATATATATATATATATATATATGCATATATATATATATATATATATAGATATATATAAATTTTAACGGGGGTCATTTTCGGTGTCTACTAGGTAGGATCGATAAAGATTTGAAGAAATTTTTCAAAAATTCCGTCATGAGTCCAACCTCAATAGCTACTTTCCTTCGGAGGAAAGTGCTAAAAGAAAAAAGAAACTTAATCAGTCACCAATTACATTTTGTCAAAAAATAAAAATTATAAAACACTTAAAATTCTTTTAATATACACTAAAAATCACAATGAAAATTCTTATTATTATTCTAAATTAAGTTTCATTTTTAATACTTAATGGTAGACGATATTTTTTGTTTTATTACCTGACGCGTAAATAAACAGAGCAGATGGTTTTCCAATACGGGAGCAGGCAACATACAATTGACCATGCGAAAAAACATGGGTTTTCTAGATTAATACCACAAACACTTAATGACTGCCCTGGGATTTGTTTATAGTCAAACTGAGTTCATAGGTCCAATAGCAACACAGCTGCAGGCACTCTAATGAATTCACAGCAGCTCGATTCAAACTTGCACCATTATTAGTCGAATGTCGTGCTTCACTGTCTTAACCGAATTCTTTCACGTTCATTGCGATTTTCACGTTCCTGGGCAGTACAATTAGATTGATAATTAGTTTCTTTTTTTTCTTTGATTTTTTTGAATTTCGGGTTCTTCTGCCCAAATTTGTCCGCCGCCTTATACGAGGCATATTTAGTAAGTCACAAACACACAACACTTTAGTAATTTTATAGAAATTTGTGGCTTTTAGATTTATTAATATTATAGATGCACAGCAAAGAGATGTTTAAATTTCAAGTGACATTTTACAACAGACAATATACATTTTACCAAAGACAATATACATTTTACCATAGTCAATTTGTTTTTGAGTAATGTTACCATCGTATAAAATTTGACAAATATTGACATTAATATTTATACGATACTAATGTTACTCAATTGTTTTGCCTTCCCAGAACCCCTTCACGAACACTTTATGGTATGTTATTAAAGTTCTAATTGACCTTTAAGTATTATTACGAATCTTTTGTATGAGAATATAGAAAAGTGGAGTCTTTTTTACTTCGTTAATGCAAATATAAATTAATTTAAATTGCATTATTAACATGTGATACTATTGTCACCTAGTGATTTTTTGTTCTTATTTATTTAATTTTTTTTTTGCTTATACACAAATAACCTAATACGTCAACTGTTAAAAATATTATAATTGAGAACATATTTTTTTAATTTAAAAATGAATTTGCGTTAAGGAAGTGAAAAAGACCCGAAAAGTGTTGTTTTAAGACTTTTTCAGACAATTTTTTAAATTTTTCTCTCCGTAAGAACCATCCTCGTACTTCAAGGAATATTATAAAAAAAGAATTAGCGAAATCGGTTCAGTTGTTCTCAAGATTTGCGCTTACCAACAAATTTAGCGATTCATTTTTATATAATAGATAATTTATTACACTATATTAAATTACATTATTGCCTATACATTTACATTATGTATATATTATTTCATTCTATTATATTACGTTATTGGCTACATATTTACATTCTGTATATAACTAAGGCCCAATACAATTATACAAGAAATGTTATACAAATATACAGTTATATTAATAATACATATATACAATTCAAGGAATATCAATTGTACATATGAATCCTATTGCATGTCTAATTATTCGTACAAATATTATTAAAAATGTAATCCACGGTTAGTTGTGTCTCATTAAAAGCAATGCCGATTCACACAAATTAAGCTATTTTTTGAAATGATGCAATCTGTTGGAAGAGAAAAATATACCTGGATATAAAAAAAAAAGTATTTTATATTTTGTCAAATATATTGGTGTCTTTTAGTTGTGAGAGTATCTTGTCAATATGAGGGCTGCCATCCCAAGGAGTTCTGACAAGTCGTAGGGAATGTTCAAGTTACGTCGTGATTGACAGTCAGTTAAGATATGTTGTACGTTTAGGTCACTGTTACATGTTGTACAGTTTTGGTCATCAGCTATTCGTCAGTTAGCCATGTATGTCCAATTCTCAATCTTGCAAGGACAACTTCTTCACGACGATTGTCCCGGTTGGATGATTCCCAGTTAAGAATGAAGTGTTTAATATTTGTTAATTTCTTGTTCCATCTCATCAAGTTAATCGAATTCGCTGACCTGATCAGTTATTGAATGTGCGAACGTCTTAGACTACCACAAAGAGAATCCGACACTCTAAAATTATAATATTCCTACTTGGAATATTATAATTAAGCATGTATCGATTTAATGCTTATATCAGGTGGCATTTGGAAAGACAGACTTCTGAATTAGCAATCGTCGTTTTCTCTTAGTGTCTACGTTTGTGGGTTGGATGAAGGGTCCCAGACTGTTTATTAGCCCACTCAGCCTTTAATTAATCCATTAATGTGCACGTGCAGACGGAATATCAGGCTGCTTGAGCATCGTAATGACCACACTATCTCCTTAGTATACGGTAAGGTCAAAAATGAGTGGCCTCTAAAGTATCTGCCCCTCTGGGCCCTCGTGGAATATTACGGGACAGTATATATATATATATATATATATATATATATATATATATATATATATATATATATATATATATATGTATTTTTTATAAATATGGCACAGGTCAAAATAACAGTACTCCATTTTATGTACTATTTTATTTTTGGCACGCCCTACATGTTTCGTGGCCTTTATGCCACCTCCCCAGGGGCCACTAAATCCTAAAAATGTTTAAGGGGATTTAGTGGCCCCTGAGGAGGTGGCATAAAGGCCACGAAACATGTAGGGCGTGCAAAAAATAAAATAGTACATAAAATGGAGTACTATTATTTTGACCTGTGCCATATTTATAAAAAATAAATAAATATACATAAATAAAGGTCAGAAATCGTGGGATTGAATATATTTATATGTTTGTATATATATATATATATATATATATATATATATATATATATATATATGTATAAAAGACAAATTTGTACTACTGTTTTTTCGTTCGTCTGTTTGCGTTAAGTAACGTCGTTATTTCTTATCAGAACTTCCAGATTGCGTCATTGTATTATTGTTTAACACCAGATAGTTTTTCTCCCTGTGTCGAAAGAAGAAATTTTGGAAAAATAAAATTATATACGAGTATGGACAAGGATTCGAAAAATTATGTTTCCTCTTCGCCTGAAATGTATTGTATGTATTTATGATGTTCAAAAACACACTCACGATCAATTTGTATTATTATAAATATCCATACCTACAACGTCCTTATACCGGTTATAAAAATGTAAATATCCTTGAAATGAAGTAAATTTTCTTTTTATCGTTTCTGCGGAGATGAACGTGACTTTTCCCACATTTTCTCATTTCGAGAAGGTTTGAATATTAATAACCGATTGTTTTCTTTCGCGGTTTAGTTAACCAACAAGAAATATGTCATCTCGAAGGCCATTGTAGTATTTTTATGTACGGAGTGAAGCGAATATCACATGAAAGAAATTTCAATATCTTGGTTTCATTGGACCCCATCAGAAATTACAACTAGAACTGTCGTTGTCTGCAATGCTATCTTATTTTCGCATATAATTATATAGAATAGAAACAACTAACTATGGCAATAAATCATAATTAATTATGCAAAAAAATAATCCCGAACGCTATTTGCCTATCAGCAAAAATTGAAAACTATTCATGACCGAACACCACAAACATAACCCGACTGTCAACATCAGGAACGTTACATCAGGTGAATCAAAGTTGCCAAAATAATTCATTAATTTATATTTAAATTTTTTGTTTCCGCAACTCTGAGGCAACATGACAATAAGCTGTCACGATGTGTTTGAGTTCCTGTTTTCAGTAGTACAACAACGTGGTGTCAGTTTCGGTGTGGACATGCTTTTAGACTTTTATTAAATTATTATTTTATCATCGGCCAGTGGACTGTTTTTTCGTTATACAGTTTTTTTTTTATTTTTAGGAGGATCGGGTTTTGGGGCGAGTAACTTTTCGGTTCATACGCCCTCTTTAAAGATGTTTACTTAACCTAAATATATGTTTTTCCATTATCCCAACTAAATAAATATCAATAACAATTAAAATATATATAGCTACACTCAAAGACAGTTCTTATAACTCTACAATAATATTTCATGCTAAATAATGTTATATATTATATTAAAATTACTGTAGCAAGTTTAGCAGTTTGTAAATAGTGGTATAATAAAGGTAGTAGTGCAGTAATATATATATATATATATATATATATATATATATATGTATATATATAGATATAAATATATATATATATATATATATTGTTTATTTATTTTTTTTATTTTTTATTTATTTTTTTTCTATTATTTATTTATTTTTTTTAAGTTTTATATATATATTTTTTTCCCCATTTTTTTTAATATATATTACTATTAGCATTATTACAGAAATGTAAATATAATTGACTAGTTCACTCACGCAAATATAGATATAAATAAACATATATATGACAATACAATAATAATTTAATATAATAATATAATAATATATTATATTAAAATAACAATTACGAGTAGTTTATAAATAAAGAATGTTTATAAATAAATAGGTACACACACACACACACACAAATATATATATATATATATATATATATATATATATATATATACAATATATATACACATACACACACACATATATAAATATATGCTACATCTGATAAATAAATATATATATATATATATATATAAATATATATATATATATTTTATTATAGTGCCTTTCTTTTTTTTTTTTAATTTATTTTAATTTTTACCCTCCATCAAAGCATCAAACAGATATAATGCTATGCCGTAAATGTGAAGCCTTGATACTAATAGACGACTTAACTTGCCATGTTGTGATATGAACCTTGGAAACCGATTAAATTCAGGAACCATCATGAAACGCAAAGTTACTGGGTTGAAACACCAATATGGTGAGCAGAGGTTTCAAAAGCTAAGAGAGTTCAAAATGAGTTTGAAAGATATCGGCTGAATTTATGTATTAAGGTACCTCAACATGCTATGTAGTTTCCTCAATTGGAGGGTCTATACGAAGGATTTACAATTGTTTTAAGAAGGGCTTAGAATTTTTCAGATTTCGCTTGTTGTCTATTCTTTTGCGTATAAAATATTTGGTTACTTTTGGTGGATTATTTACAGGTCGTCATATTGCCAACGATACCGTTTTCTTCAGTCAGTCTTGTGTGGATCGAAGCACCAAGCACGCCCGATTTAGCTGAGCGGAGATAAGTCAATTCAAACTTTTACGCCAACTTTAGCTATATGGCTTAACGAAGACCTCCGTAGCTTTTAAATTAAACCTTAAACAGTCTGTGATACTGACTCAATGTATGTCAGGTACCCCTGCACGACTCCATAATCTTGTAGATTAGACAGTAACTACCTTGCTTTGAATAAGTACGTATCTTCCTGATCCAATTGTGAATGCTTCGGTGCTCAATAGATAAAGAAGTTCACAAAGAAAAGTGTTGATCAAAAGCTGACCAAAAAAGCGTGCGACTCAAGGATATGAGGAACTACTTGAAGGACACACAGACATGCGACAACCGGATATTTTAGCAGATGTATTAACAGCTGTTTCAACATCTACTTGCATTTTTCTGCTGAATTCGACTTCTATTTTTCCCAAATTTTTTATGTGAACCTACATCTGTAGTTTTATCGCTTTCAATTTTAAAACACTGGTAATAGTATAAATTAGGGGTGTCTTGATCACTTTATTTAAATCAGTGAGGTTAGATTTATAATTTACTTTTTATTATTATAAAAACAATTCCTCATTTTTTCTTATTTTGTAATACTATCTATTATCATTGGCGTACGGCCAGAAACACACCTATGAACAGCAAGTCCGTGAAGGTGAGTAGTGTGCACTCTATTCCTCAATAATTTGCTTAAAATAACCTATATAAATAAAAAAAAAAGAAAAAAGAATAGTTTTGCTCTTTTATACAGGGTGTATTGCAAGTTAGTGACAATACCCCAGAGGGTAAAACTAGACAAAAAATGTAGTTCAACACCAAACACATATTTCTAACTTACTACGTACCAGACATATATATAAAAAAAAAAAAAAAAAAAAAAAAAAAAAAAAAAAAAAAAAAAAAAAAAAAAAAAAAAAAAAAAAAAAAAAAAATCACGACACCTGGTCCCACCGTTGTCCATGTTGTCCTTCCAATCTCATCATAGCTCTCATTTTCCCAAATGATTCGCGAATCCTTGCTATCAGGTGGTTTATGTTCTAAATTGAAGCTTTTACACATGCGCCTTAAGCCAACCCCACGCCTAAAAATCAAGAGACGTCAGATCGCAGAGTTTTAGGCCGGCCAATGCACAGGGGCTAATCTCCATTAGGTATGGTGTACTCACACCCAATGAGTCTCTTGCTAGATAAATTTTTGTAAAGGAAGCGATAAGTTTTGATTTTATTCACTATTTTTCTCCATCAATAATAAAATTAAGACAATCAATATTGGTGGTACTGCGTCAAATTTTGTATTGTTAGGTGTATTTCGAAAACCCACATTGATACCTTGTCATGATGACATAATGATTTCTTGAAACCTACACGGCAATTAGCGTGTCATATCTTCCATCTCGAGAGGCCGGATCTTTAGCGACCCACATTCACTCCGATCTCACCGGGTCATTGCTGATTGTGATGTCGATGAGATGTGTCGAAACTAAACCACCATTGTGATTAAGGAGACAATCACACGCGTGACATCTCTGCACTCGGATGCACTCTAAGGGAATTATCAAGATGTCACACAATCAAGAACCAGCTCATCGAGACAATAGAAGATGATTTCTCGAATTATCAATTTCCTAATTAAAGGTTATTGATACCAATATCTACTCAGTTGGGAAGAAGGAATATTATGCGGCGAAATCCTTTGTTTTCAAAATATCTATCAATCTCTTTCTCTCTCTCTCTCTCTCTCTCTCTCTCTCTCTCTCTCTCTCTATATATATATATATATATATATATATATATATATATATATATATACGTGTGTCAACTTTCTTTTGTACAGCATTGGGTGCCAAAGTTAAGAGAAGAGGGAAAATATTTTCAAATAAATTTGTTAATTAATTAATTTTTCTTTACGGGTATTTTTTTTAATAATGTTATTCTTGTTCTGTTATTTATTATTATGGGTTAATATATTCTGAAGCACGTTGGTTCAGGCGTGATAAGTCTGTACCTAGCGTGGTAGGTTTGATTCCCAATTGGGGTGGTAGCCCTATATTGTGGCTGTTTATTCAACATTAATGGACTTAATTCAATAATTAAATGCAAATTTCATTAAGAATAATTTTCATTTAATTACGTTAGGGTAACAAAAATAAACACGTTATCAGCTTAATTCTATAGTTGTTTTTCCTTATAAAATTCGAAATTGACAGTTAATCTCTGTTCTGAGAATACCGTTGGAAAGAGAAATAAATTTTACAACTTATGTTGAAAATCGGCATCTTGCAGAATTGTTTTTGGAAGAGTACATATTCTTGATAATTTTTCCTTAACTAGACGTTCTTCTTAATTTTTTGAACTTGTCTTTGACTTTTTGAACAGTTTGTATGGTTTGACAAAACACTTTTGAACATTGAAAATGCATTATTCTTAAAGTAAACGTAAAACTGATTTGAAAAAAGTTATGTTTGTTTGTTGACAAAATTTGTGTATAGAAATTTTATTTTATTATTATTATATTTATTTTATTTATGAAAAGCATGTTTTTTTTTCTAAATGACCTTTCGAACGGCTTATGTCTGGAATAAAAGGAGATAGAAACGTGCGATTGGCGACATTGAAACTACTTTTATGGTCTAATTTGATTTCATTGAATATATATATATATATATATATATATATATATATATATATATATATATATATATATATATATATATATATATATAGTTTTCATTTTTTTATAATTATTCTTTTTTATTAAATCTGGAATTATTATGATCTGGCTGTGCACTAAGAGATAGGCTAGGGAAAATAATTGTCAAGTGATTACCATAACCGAGATGAGTGAAGGACCGAAATACCACCTTATCAGATTAAATAGGTTCATAAACAAGGTGTCAATACTCGGAGCCTGACCCCTAGCACGTATTTCATACACGTGAGATAACACGTGTTTCATAATAATGGGATTTAACTGACTCAAATCCAAAATTACCCTTTGAAGTAGTAATCGTTTCAATTTAGCTCATAATTTATTAATTCGTTTGTCGATATTGCGCACTTATAATTATTTGAATTAGAATTAGGAACGGGTGCCCTAATTCTAATTCTAATCATTATAAGTGCGCAATATCATCAAACGATGATGGTACAAGGCATGGAAATTTAATTTTCGAAATCAGTTTTTGGCTATTTATTGGATGCAATATTAAAGAAAGAAGAGGAGTCAAGATGAAACGAAACACGTGGAGCAATTAATATATGATTAATGATTAGTGTTCAGTAAATGAACTTCAATATAAAGCGTTTTGTTTTTATAAATAGCCGATTAAATTTATAAAAACAAAAATGAAGTTATTAATATTCAACTGAAATCTTTACTTAATCTTTGAATTTTTCGTGCTAAGCGGATGGTCAAATAATAAAAACTTCCCTAGATAGTTACACTACCTTTATTTAGTCCCTACATGTTTCATAGTTTAAATATCAAATTTTATATTCAGATTCCTTGTAAATTAACTAAAATTCCATTCCATACTAGCTTACAATATGAACTCAAAAAATGTTCAAAATATTCTTCAATTGAAGACAACCAACAATTTAAATTTTAATGTCCGTTTTCCTTGACTCAGTTTGGCCGATCGAAATTTACTTTTGAACCAATTTTGTGGGAAATTCATTCGGCTAATAAAATTTGAAAATATTCTATTAGAATGTTGGTAATTTTTTTTATTATACTTTTATTTCAATTACTTTAAAATAATGTGTGTCTATTCGTGAATTTAGTAACATTTAAAGGTGGAGATATTATAGATCTCGGGAGAATGTTTACCACACATCTTGGCACAGTTTCGTACAGAGAAGAAGGAAATACAAAATTTTTCACGTTTTTAGTTGAGTAATCGTGAAAAAACGTGACTCTTCTTAACCTCCTTCTCAATCTTCCTCATTTTTCCTTTTTTGTATGTTGTAGTACCACACGACTGGAAGACAAAAATGTTTAGTATGTTTTCGTACTTTCTTTTTTTTGTTGTAAAAAATGTAATTTTTCCATTATTTTAAACAATATTAAATATTAAACAGGGCGAATCCCTTCGATGCGGGTTGCTCGCAAATAAATTTTATTTATATATATATATATATATATATATATAAGGGACTGATTTATATATATATATATATATATATATATATATATATATATATATATATAAATCAGTCCCTTAACAGGCCACGTGGGCCCTGAGGGGCAGATACTGTACAGGTATCTGATTCATGACCATACGGCACACTAGGGACATAGTGAGGTCAGTATTATGCTCCGGCCGCCTGATTTTCCCCTTTGATGCTTCGACTGCTAGGGTTATTAGCACCATGGTATCCTTTAATAAATTAATTAAAGGATGAGTTGGCTTAGGGACGGTCAGGGAGGCCGAATCCAACCCATGAACGAAAACACTAGAAGATAAAAATCTTTAGTGCTTGTTCGGGATTTGGACTCAGGTCCTCCAGCATATGAGCCCAGTGCTCTACCACAGAGCTAACCTCGCCCCCATCAGAATTTAATAATAATTGTTTATTTTATTATTTTAGTATTTAATATACCTTATTTAAAAAAAAAATGTTGTAAGTCCGTGTAAATTTTATATATTTTAAACGCTATATTTGAACTTTCGTTCTTATATTATTTTTTAGCATGAATTCTGCCATTAATAGATGTTCTAAGACATCTCAGTCGATTTTCTGTACATTGATTTAACAATAAGGTTTGATTTCATTATTGCGGATTCGGTCTCTTGTTTTTTTTTTCTTTAACTTTCCTAAGAAACCTTCTTTTTGACGCTTGAATTCTTGCTTCCTTGCTATAGTAAATGATACCAAATATATACATGGATAGAGAGAAGCACTGAACAAAAAGCACTATTCATATTAAAACTTTGAAGAAGAAAGGGTGAATCACAAAATCCGGTTGTTGGGAGATCGAACTCAAAGTTCTAGAAGTGCTTCAGGATAGCAAAGGCGAATGTTTACTCTATGGAATGCTGATTCATAATCCTGTTTGATGAAGTATGCAATTGGAATTCAATATTTTAATTATAATTTTTTCGAGTGATTTGTGGTTAATAAACTATTAGGGGGAGCTTCTGACCCGAGATGCGCCCTTGAAATCGACATGGAATTTTTTACATTATTCTCTTTAAGTAGAAACTGTGAGAGAACTAAAAGTGATCCAGAGAAACTAGGCAAAGCGTCGTGTTTTCTATATTTTTCTCACTCATAAAATAAAAAATAAATAAAAAGTCGATTTTCCATATTGCCTTTCTCTCCTTCAAGGATCTCGTCATCAGGTGGCCGTTTTGTTTTCTTACCTGTATGAATGGGGAGAAAACACAAAACTTCGATAGGGTATCCAATAATAGTTGTATTGAAAGAGAGCAATACAGTCCCCAACATGAGGATGTTCTCGTAGATAGATCGAGAGGATGTGTGGACACGCTCCTAGTTTCTTACCTGTATGAATGGGGAGAAAACACAAAACTTCGATAGGGTATCCAATAATAGTTGTATTGAAAGAGAGCAATACAGTCCCCAACATGAGGATGTTCTCGTAGATAGATCGAGAGGATGTGTGGACACGCTCCTAGTTTCTTACCTGTATGAATGGGGAGAAAACACAAAACTTCGATAGGGTATCCAATAATAGTTGTATTGAAAGAGAGCAATACAGTCCCCAACATGAGGATGTTCTCGTAGATAGATCGAGAGGATGTGTGGACACGCTCCTAGTTTCTTACCTGTATGAATGGGGAGAAAACACAAAACTTCGATAGGGTATCCAATAATAGTTGTATTGAAAGAGAGCAATACAGTCCCCAACATGAGGATGTGCTCGTAGATAGATCGAGAGGATGTGTGGACACGCTCCTAGTTCGAGATGTGCATACTGAATCTTTCTAGAGCGAAAGAGCTACGCTGGTTAGACCGCGTATCCTTCCTGTTTGCCATACTGTTCGCATTCGTATGACATCAGAGCGTATTTCCAAAAGGTTTCACTCATGTCACATTTGCATATATGACAATTCTAAATGTGTAAAGCCGGCCATTCAGGTTCCGATTTGCAGTACGACTTACTAGTTGGACTCCACTCACACTCCGACTTGCTATCCAACCAGCGATCCAACTTGCTATTCATCTTCAGTCCTAGTCTGTTTTCACGACTGTGTACGTCGCTCACTAGCCGAAAAATTTATCGAGCGCAGACCAAAGGTGAAGCACTTACTGAGGAAAGTTGGACGACTATGATCCGACTCCATTCTCGCTCCAACGCCGTTGCCAGTGGGACGTAGGACCTTCGAGTCGATCCTATAAATGTTCCGAGTCGTCCAACTAGACTTCCTACAATCCAACAAGTCCATTCAAGATCCGATATAGGATCCAACTTCAGAAGTTGGACCACAAGTCGGACTACAAAAAGGAGCGTGAACGGCGATATGATGTTTTATCAAAATAATAGTAAAACCGATTAAGCTTACACATCTCAACTCGATCTATCGGTTCCTTTTTTACCATCTTTTATCTAACAATTGCCTCAAAACAAGCAATTCTTTTGCTAGATAATATGTGCCTAACCTGGTCCAACACTACAATATCTGGGAGTCCACTTCGATGCCTAACCTGGTCCAACACTACAATATCTGGGAGTCCACTTCGATGCCTAACCTGGTCCAACACTACAATATCTGGGAGTCCACTTCGATGCCTAACCTGGTCCAACACTACAATATCTGGGAGTCCACTTCGATGCCTAACCTGGTCCAACACTACAATATCTGGGAGTCCACTTCGATGCGTAATTAACTTTTACCAATCCTATCAATAGACAAATTAACAAAGCTACAGGATCCTTACAAACAACTCTTGTAAAACAAAATATCACATTTAAATCTTCTATATAAAAAAAATCTTATTTATTTTTTATATATTAGACCAATTATTTGTTACGCCTGTCCATAGTCCTACACTTGCCGTACAAATATGCAATAATTTCAAATATTGCAAAATAAATGTTTAAGATTTATTGTAAATTTTCCTAGTTTTTTTTTTTCTTTTTTTTTTAAGGCGTGTCAAACTTAGGGTCATGAACGCCATTGAATGAAATTTTCGTTATATTTGGAGGTGAAATTTTTCCTCATTTCTTTTGAATTTAATAATTTATTGAGTCAGCTTTTAGTTTTTATTGAATTACTTATCATTGTCATTATTTATCATTGATCCTGGCATTTTTTGCTTACTTATATTAATTGCAGTATATTTTCAATGCGTAATATTTATTTGCGTTTCTGTACACAGAAAAAATGTAAATAAACGCACTCACACACAAGCGGGCAGACATACAGACATATGCACTCACCCACACACATATTCCAACCCATACACATATTGCAACCTCACTCACATATTCTCTAACACAGACATCACACACACACACACACACACACACACACTATACAGCTTAATTAATTAATCTTATGTCTTTAGATTTTATTTATTAATTCCGTTTTGTCTATAAAGTTTAATACCTTTCTAACGTTATCAGCATCATCTCCAAGTATTTCATCCATGACGTCTGATAACATTAGCTCTTCTCTAATTGACTGATATATTCGGCATTCTGTAAGTAGATGTTTCACTGTTACTTGAACGTTGCATGATTCACAGATTCATTCCTTTAGAAAAAAGGAATGAATGAGTTAATCTTGTATGCCCAATCCGCAATCGACTTAAGGCAACTTCATGTTTTCTATTGATGCTGGGAGGGGTCTTCCAAGCTTTAACTGTCGATTTTATTTCTCTTAATTTGTTGTTTTCTATTATTTGCCATGTAGATTGCCAGTTTTGCCAGACTATTTCATTTAGGTAATTAATGATATCATTCTTTGGAACCCTATGATAGGGAATGCCTTTTTTTCCTAGTTAGTATCAACCAAATGCACGTTTTCTCATGGGCGTATATAGGGGGGCTGCAGCCCACCGAAATTTTGATTTAATCGGTAAAAATGTGCCATAAAAACTAAATTTAATCAGACCACTCAGTTCAGATTTTTTTTATTGTTTGGGGTTGTAATATAGTTTTAGTAGGCTACTCCAAGTTCTAAATTGATAGTATTCCATACCCCCCAAATCCCCCGATGCTCCAGCCCACCCACCGAAAGTATTTCCCATAAACGCCCCTGCGTTGTATTGAAAGTTCCCAACATCTCCAGACTTATATACGAAGTAGAAGTCAAATTTGTAAGCGAAATCTTAACTTAGCCTTCATTCACATGTAGGAGAAATATTTGACTACGATATTAAGACATTAAATGGCCTTATCATAGACATAAAATACTAAAGCATATTGTGCAATGAGTTTTTTATGTCTATACGTCATAGTGAATACGGTTCCTCCCTCCCCCATAGGGAGGAACCCCGCTTATAAGGTTGATACAATGAAACAATCCGGAAGTGCCAACAAGAAAATTTCGCGTTTCAGAACCCCTAGAGACCGTAAATAACGGTGGTTCAAATTTTATATATATATATATATATATATATATATATATGTCTGTTCGCTCTGTAGCTCCCAGACGAATGGTCCGATTTTGATGAAATTTGGTACAAAAATCTTTCGTCCAATTTGAAAGATCAAGTTCGTTAACCAGCAAAATCCACTGGAAGATGGCGTTTGGGGCGAAATTCGCGCAGAAAAATCGTAACGCTTACGTTTTTGAGTTCATAAGCTTGTAAGAACTCTTTTTAGAGGCTTCTTGGGCTAGGAAAACGAATGAAACCATTTTCAAGGCGATAGATTTAACCGTTTTCGAGAAAATTGGAAAGATAGTTTTTGAATACCGTTTTTGGTTTGGGTACTTAGAATCATGGGATTCAGTTGAAACATTTTCTGCATGTTCTACTTTCATTAAAACTAATATGTTGAAATTTTTGTTACGTTTGGAGTTTAGGAAGGGTTAGAATAAAATATTTTATTAACAGACATAAAAAGTTTTGGTAACTTTGTATACTTTCCTTAATATCTCGAAAAACGTTGAGAATCTTGGTAAACGGAAGAAAGCATTAGAAAGCTTATTAAATTCTCTAAAAAAAAGGTTCTAATAAAAGTTTTGATTAGGCGATGTCAATCGGAGAAATAAGAGCTTGAAACTTTAAAGTAATTGATTTCGCTTATTCGAACTGTTCTTTTTGTTTGTTTTTTATTCCTTGTTATTTTTTAATTGCTTATTGTTGGATAATGTATTTGAAAATAAAACAAGTTAAGAAAAATAGGAAAAACAATTTAATGTTAGAGATATGGATTTCCAAGATTCCAAGACCTTGTCACTAGCGGGTCCGTTTCTAGTGTAGCAGACCCTTCCAGGTAAGATTGTAAATCATGACCTTTCAAGACTTTACTACTCACAGGAATGGCGTTAGTGACCTTAAGGGTTGACACGCCATTTTAATAATTAATAAAAAAAAAAGAAGACTGGTGGAACCAAAATAATAACTGCTTCTATTTTAATCTTTCCAAATTAGACTAGGGATATGAACGGAACCGCGCTAAGGTGATGCAGTCCTGCGAGACGGACTTTTTAGTGAATAGTATTTAATCATTTTAGTAAAAGAAAAAAGTTCGATTGGAATCTCAAAAAACAATTCATTTTTTAATTTTATTGTTCTAATGAAGTACACCACTCTATCTATGAAATGTCATATAACAAAAACCACAAACCTTTTCATCATATCAAATATTAATTACAAATATAAACGAAATTATTAAATCTTTACGAATAAAAAAAGAGAATTTCCGGAATTGCAAATATTAACGTAGACTCTTGGTGGGCCGGTGGTCGTGAGTGTTAAGGCGTGAGCATTTAAAACTTCATGCTAAGAGTCGGCGGTTCGATTCCCACTATGGGGTGGTGGCTTTTCTTTAGAAAAAATAAAAGGCACCAGAACTATCCTGCCTAGAAAAGGGTGGTAACCAATATATAACACGTCCTAAAATTCGTAGTTAATAATAATGGACGTTAAAATTTAAATTAAATTAACATAGACTCAATTTTTTTCTTTAGTTGGGCTGGTGGTGACAAACAATATTTGAGACCTTAATATAAGATCTGATAATTTTGTACTTTTCAGAGCTGTTATCGTTTGAATTAAATACTGATTTATTAACTTTGGCAGAGCTCGCATTGAGTAAATGTCTCTTCTTTATAATCTTAAAAACTTATTGGGACCAAAAAACAGTGTACGATTTATAATTTTGCGTGACTATACATAATAAATATATCTACGTCACAAGTAGCTACAAAATAACGTACACAATAAGATAGCGTTACAAAATAATGCTATTAATATCGCTATTTCGTAGAATTTTTATTTTTTCAGAGATGTCTGTCAGGAATGGGAGAAGATGGAACGTAATGAGCCTGTAACTGAAAAGACAAGAACTGAACAAACGATACAGACTACTTAGACGACTTCTTGGACCCTCATCTAAATTATCGATACAGAACAAACTAACGATATACAAAACAATCATTCGACCAATATGGACATACGGACTTGAACTCTGGGGATCTGCAAAACCATCTAACATCAACAGAATACAGGCATTCCAGTCAAAAGTACTTCGTAAAATTGTAAATGCTCCTTTCTATGTTTCCAACAAAACCCTTCACAATGACCTCAACATCCCATTTGTCCTTGACCTTGCTAAAACCCGATTCCAAATGTTCCACTCCAAATTGTCTTATCATCCTAATCCTGAAGGTCTATCCTTATCATCCGAATCCCATCCAGACAATCCTCCCAGGTGGCTCAAGAGACAGTGGCCTCGAGACAATTTAATCATCTGATCTTATCGTGACCATTAAAACATTTAGCAAGACACCTCTGGAAGTGGTTGTCTTCTTCCATATTTTGTATGTCTTGATTATTTATTTTTTCTTTTCTTTTATTTTACTTTTAACGTTTTGTCAAATTGTACATAATATCTGCATGAACAGACTTGATTATTGTACTGCTAATAATTGTACAGATTTCAAATAAATAAATAAAAAAAAAAATGCGTCTGTAAAAAGTGTGGTTTCTTTCTGTGAAGTAGTTAGCATATTTTAAAAAAATAATTCTGAGAAAACAACCAAATGTACTTGATTTTTTCACAATATTACCGTTTGAAAAAACCATTTTTCTATTTCTTTTTAATACTTACAAAAGTGTAGTAACGCTGGACCTAAAACGATCGGGAACTCCTGCAACATAAGAAAAACGTTATAAAATAATGAACATCAGGATCATCAGGACCATTAACTTTATTAATTAAGAGGCTTGTGTGTGAAACGATTTATAGAAAAATAAACATTACAGTATGAGATGACAAGATTTCTCATAAGCTTTGTTATGAGTTGTGGGTGCTCACAAATAAATAAATCACATGCCCATTATATTCTAATAATTTTTTTTTCTAAAACAACGAGGTTAAGCTAAATTAATCTAAAATTAAAAAACTAATAGTTTTAAAACTAGACAAATGCTTCATGTTCAGATAGAATGCACATTTCTTCGTCCCTGAACTACAAATGAGGTGCAGAATAAACCCTTAAAGTTATGACACCTCAATGCAGAACACCCTGTATATAGGGTTTAACACAAAGAGCTGTATAGGCATTTATTCGTCCATTTTATTTGGGCAATAATTATTTTTTTATTTATTTTTTTTTTTTATTTTTTTTTTTTACGGCGCATCTACTTCTAGGTCATTAGCGCCGACATCCAGGGTGCAGCAAGGAATTTTCCCAACGAGCCCTGAGATGATAAAATTCCTGCCGGAGGTGGGGATCGAACCCACCATCTCCCGCTTATGAATCCAATGCGCTAATCATTAGACCACGGGAGACCCCGGCAATAATTATTGACTTGAATTGAGGTGCGGAAACATAAAACTTTTTAATCAAATGCTTGTTCTTCTGCGTTCATTCAGCTGCCATGACCGTTGGCGTTCAAAATTGCTGGTTTATCTAGTTTGAGAGGTTGGTAAACTGCACCCACATGCAGTCTCCAGAATGTAGCGTTTCTCCCAAGATTAGCTGAGTATTCTGTTTGCTAAACATGAAGTCATGTTCATTGTTGACAAAATGAGCTTTGTTGAATACATCATCTGTAGAAAAGCGGTTACAGGAGTCTTTAACTCGTCCCCAAAAGTGAACCTGTAACTGATGGCGTTCATAAATAGAACAACGGACTGGGACTCATTGACATTCCGCCGACATTCCAACCATCAGAAACGGGCGAGTGACTCAGCTGGTGGCGAGGTGTGGGGCATTGACAGCAATTTGCATCTATGCACATATACAAACAAAAATCTAGTTAAATGAACTTAGCATGTTTCCAGATTATCGTCATATCTTCCAGATGTGTTGACATAAAAATATTAATTCCTCCCTATGGAGGGAAATAGAGAACGCACTAAAATCTCGTTGAAAATAGCTTAAGCTCCCGCTTATGAATCTAGCCGGCTAGCCACTAGACCACGGGAGACCCTAATTTTGTTTAATTTTTGAAAATAAAAAAAAACTCTTCAAAACTAATAAGGAAGCAAAATTAACTTTTCTCTACCTTGAATTGATGTAAGATCTCCAAACACAACTGACAAAGACTACAGACTATATCATACCGCTCTTCATGCTCATTAAATACACGATATACACATCATTATCCAAATAAATCAATCATTTTGTCCGAACATCTAAACAGAACTATTTCTTGGGTTTCCTGAGTCACAAATCCAATTACATCCTTGTGACACAATTACCTTTTTATTCAAGACACATTGGGGAAAACCATGTATTTTTTACTGGATACAATGGTATAGCCCGCAATTAGGGAGGAGACTAAGCCACCAAAGAAGCTGCAAGAATACAATTCCCGTTTCGATAAATTTATGAACAAGAACAAGTCAAAGCTTGGCCCAGAAAGACAGTTCTCAGCTAATGAAGATCAATGTGGACAAAAGCACATCTCACGAAGAAATTAAGAACCATTAAACCCGCTACTAAACCGTGCCGTCAGAGGTAGTCTTAACAATTTCAGATGACTTCGAAATGAATTTCCACCAGGGCCCAAGTCTTCTTTTTGTATAGTTATTTCGGCAAACATATATATATATATATATATATATAATAAATAAATAAGTGAAGAAACTTTTAAAATTATGTACTTTTAGTGGATTAATTAAAATTTAGTAAAATGTCAAATAAGCCACGATAGCGGGCCCGCTGAAGGACGTCTTCGGGCGGATTCAGTATCATACGATATTAGACCCGCAAAACTAACCGGGAATACGTAATGAGGTCCCAATTCTAATACGAGGCGTATAGAACAAGGCCCGGAGTAGCGGGATCTAAGGAAAATCTAAAGATCTGCTGACGCATATGCCACGACGCTGTGCCCGCCGAACACATCTCTGTGACGAATATGCCACGACGCTGGGCCCGCAGAACACATCTCTGTGACGAATATGCCACGACGCTGGGCCCGCAGAACACATCTCTGTGACGAATATGCCACGACGCTGGGCCCCAAGGTGTTAACGAGAATCAGGCTACATGAAACTGAACCATGTACTAATCATAAGAAAAGACCTTCATCCTGTGTATGAAACCTTCCAGATTCCTCTCACCTTCTACCACATCTTGCCCAACATTTAGTAGCTATTTTGGACTTTCTAATGCCGGTACAGATTGACAAATCAGTGGACTTTTTAAAGCTTACCAACCTCTATAATAAAATATAGTCTACTAGCCGTTACCCGGCGTGCCATGCTACACCTACTTTCTGCATATAGAAAAGCCTAAATAAATTAGAAACCAAATAAGTATTCTTATCTTCGTGGACGGCGGAAGGTCAACAAATAAAATCTTCAACGCTCAGTATCACCAACTTTATTTCATTCCTACATGTTTCACACCTTTATTGGTGCCTCTTCAGGGGGAAAAAATTACAAAAATAAAACTTACAGCCTACACCTGAGGAGGATAACCTTCCACCAGTACGGCCACGTCTAGAATCACTGGTGGAAGGTTATCCTCCTCAGGTGTAGGCTGTAAGTTTTATTTTTGTAATTTTTTTCCCCCTGAAGAGGCACCAATAAAGGTGTGAAACATGTAGGAATGAAATAAAGTTGGTGATACTGAGTGTTGAAGGTTTTATTTGTTGACCTTCCGCCGTCCACGAAGATAAGAATATTGAGAAAAGGGTCAGTTGAAGAATAATTACAAATAAGTATTATTAAAATCTAATAACACGAATCTGTAACTGTTATGAACCCGTGGCCTCCCAACTGTGAGTCCTAGACGACTTTGACCTAACCTATAACACCCCCAGTATCAAGACATACATGTATACCAAGTTTCGTAAAAATTGGTCTAACGGTGTGGATTTGTGTAAGGGACAAACATACATACAGACAGCTGGTAGATTTTTTTGACCTAGCCTACGGCACTCCTCAGATTAAGATCTACATGTGTACCGAGTTTAGTCAAAATCGGACGAACGGTGTGGATTTGTATAAGGGACAAACATACAGACAGACAGCTATAAGACGTTTTTGACTTAGCCTACGACACTCCCCAGATTAAGATCTACATGTGTACCGAGTTTAGTCGAAATCGGACGAACGGTGTGGATTTGTATAAGGGACAAACATACAGACAGACAGCTGGTAGATGTTTTTGACTTAGCCTACGACACTCCCCAGATTAAGATTTACATGTGTACCGAGTTTAGTCAAAATCGGACGAACGGTGTGGATTTGTATAAGGGACAAACATACAGACAGACAGCTGGTAGATTTTTTTGACCTAGCCTAGGAGATTTCTCGTATCAAGACCTACCATTATTCCAAGTTTGGTCAAAATCGGTCAAACGGTGTAGATTTGTATAAGGAACAAACAAACAGACAGACACGTGATTTTTATATACATAGATATAAAAATAATAAGATTAAATAGATCCATTAAAGAATGAAGGGAAGGAGCCAAAACGGCTCCATAGGCGAATATATAAAGACCCAAACACTATAAGGGCGGAATAACCCTGAAAATAATCCCCAGGAGGAAGCAAATATTCTATCTTCCAGTAGAAATAAAATGCAAAAATTAGCTTAGAAGCCACCGAGGTCACAGCTAATCTGTACAGAGGCAAGTAGATCGGTTTAAGAACACGCAAATCGACCAGGGTTTGCGCTGATGTAATGAGAAACCAGGCGAGTGTTGGTGATGAAATCGAGTGCATAGCGTACGCTCAGGTATTCACAGCACAATCACCAACCAAACACTTTCAAATCAAGAAGGCAATAAACAGAAACATATAAATCACTATACTTATATCTGTAAAACAAACAAAAAAATACTAATATACTTTACCGAATGTGTGTATTTATGCTGGTTTTAATTTATATGTGAGTATGAATGCATTTGTGATTGTGCGTGTTTTTAAGTTTTGGTATGAAATTGTTTTTGTATATTATAACTTTCAGTTTTTTTAAAATGTTATATGACAATCCTAAAGGCTTTATTTTTTGATTAACTTGTCTCCGTGTTAGCACTGTTGATGGAGCTGTATACTCCGAAAACATGGTTTGTTGTGGAGACCTGGAGTTGTTGGTGTCCCACCACAGTCCTTCCAAATCAATGTCAATATATATACATATAAATATATATATATATATATATATATATATATATATATATATATATATATATATGGAGACCCGGTAGCCGTGAGGGTTAAGGCGTGCCAAAGGTCGTGGGTTCGATCCCCACTAGGGGTGGTGGCTTTTCTTTCGAAAAATGAAAAGGCATCACCCCTATCCTGGCTAGAAAAGGGTGGTAACCTATAGATAACCCGTCCTAAAATTCGTAGTTAACAATAAATGGACGTTAAAATTTAAATATATATATATATATATATATATATATATATGCGTTAAAAATAATAAATAGGCGGTAATTTATTAGATAGATGTAGATTCAAAGTAAAAACAAAATACATAAATGGCTGTGTTTAATTTTTTAAAGAATTTTTTTTTTTTTTTTTTTTTTTTTTTTTTTTTTTTTTTTTTTTTTTTTTTTTTTTTTTTTTTTTTTTTTTACGGCGCTTCGACAACTAGGCCATTAGCGCCGACAACCAGGGTGCGGCGAGGAATTTTCCCAGCGAGCCCTGAGATGAGAAAATTCCTGCTGGAGGTGGGAATCGAACCCACCATCTCCTGCTTATGAATCCAGCGCGATAGCCACTAGACCACGGGAGACCCCCTTTTAAAGATATTTTCAGTATTATTGAAAACTTTTACTATTTTATGAAATTAATATAAATTTCTATGATTACAGTTAATCGATTTTGTTTCAAAGCTCATATTAATACATAATAATAGTTTTTGTTTTTTTTTTGTAACAGCACAGCGGCATACAGCCTATTAAGCCCGGGCTACCTATATAGGGTGCCACTCTTGCTAAACAACCACGGTGGAGCAGGGCAGAGCACTCGACTCATGGGTGCTCCAAAGATATTATCTTCTAGTGGCGTCGTTCGCGGGTTGGAGTTAGGATCCCAGACCCTCCCTACGCCACCCAAGCCTTTAATTAAGATATTAATGACTAGTCGCAGAGAGCTTAGTACTGACCGCACTATCTCTCTAATGTGGTGAAGAATCATATCGTTCTTCAGGGCCCTTGATGCCTGTAAATATAGTAAGGAGACTACATGCTTTAATTTTATAAATCCTCCCGAAATTAAAGGTCCCATCAACGCAACTAACATTAGGAAAGGATAATTATTCTATAATCCAGGGAACTGTAGAATATTAAAGAGTAGATTAAAATCACGAATGATTTAGAAATAACTGAATTGTTCATCGCTCCAATAAAAAAAAAAAAAAAAATACCACGGGGTCTCCCTTGAAGTTATTGATCTATACAGAAAATTATTCTATATTATGTGTTTTCTTGAAAAAATAGCTTTAACAATTACTAACTGTTGTTTCAAGTCGCTACATGAATACTGATTTTATTAACGTTAGCTTTTTTAGGGGAATTCCAAACACCGTCACTCAGAGAATTTACATTACAAAGGATATTTCCTTTTATTTTCGTCTGCTGATGACAACATCTGATGATTAATAACTCTGTCCTCTTCATATTCATTACTTAAAAGATGATGATTTTTACATCAACATTAGCTCATGTTAAAGCAATCATCTTCTAAATACCCTTCTGCCCATGAAACATTTATATATATATATATATATATATATATATATATATATATATATATATATATAAAAAAAATCAGTCCCGTAACAGGCCACGAGGGCCCTGAGGGGCAGATACTATAGAGGTATCTGATTCATGACCATACGGCACACTAGGGAGATAGTGTGGTCAGTACTATGCTCCGGCCGCCTGATTTTCCCCTTGGCTGCTTCGACTGCTAGAGTCATTAGCACCGACCAAGGTACCCATTATTAAATTAATTAAAGGCTGGGTTGGCCTAAGGACGGTCAGGGAGGCCGAATTCAACCGGTGAACGAAGACACTAGAAGAAAAAATCTTTAGTGCTTGCTCGGGATTTGAACTCAGGCCTCCAGCTTATTAGTCCAGTGCTCTACCACTGAGCTAACCTCGCCCCCATATATATATATATATATATATATATATATATATATATATATATATATATATATATATATATATATATATATATATACTTCTGAGAGATGGCCCAATATATATATTTTTTTATTTTTAGCGCGGTTCCTCCCTCCCCTATAGGGAGGAACCCCGCTTATAAGGTTGATCTCATGACGCAATCCTGAAGTGCCGACAAGAAAATTTTGCGTTTCAGAACCCCTAGAGACCGAAAATGATAGTGGTTAAAATTTGTATATATATATATATATATATATATATATATATATATATATATATATATATATATATATGTGTATATATTTAGATATATATATATATATATTTAGATATATATATATATATATATATATATATATTTGTCTGTTCGCTCTGTAGCTCTCAGACGAACGGTCCGATTTTGATATATATATTGATATATTTGATATATATATATTTGTCTGTTCGCGGAATTGGCCTCCCTAATGGTCCGATTTTGATGAAATTTGGTACAAAAATCTTTCGTCTAATTTGAAAGGTCAAGTTCGTTAACCAGCAAAATCCGCCCACTGGAAGATGGCGTTTGGGGCGAAATTCGCGCAAAAAAAAATCGTAACGCTTACGTTTTGAGTTCATTAGCATGTAAGTACTCGTTTTATATGCTTCTTGAGATAGAAAAACGAATGAAACCATTTTCAAGGCGATAGCTTTAACCGTTTTCGAGAAAATTGGAAAAATAGTTTTTGAATACCGTTTTTGGTTTGGGTACTTAGAATCATGGGATTCAGTTGAAACATTTTCTGCATGTTTTACTATCATTAAAACTAATATGTTGAAATTTTGGTTACGTTTGGAGTTAAGGAAGGGTTAGAATAAAATATTTTATTAACAGACATAAAACGTTTTGGCAACTTTGTATACTTTCCTTAATATCACGAAAAAGGTTGAGAATCTTGGTAAATGGAAGAATGCCACTAGAAGGCTTACTAAATGCTCTACAAAAAAGGTTCTGATGAAAGTTTTGATTAGGCGATGTCAATCGGAGAAATAAGTGCTTAAAACTTTAAAGTAATTGATTTTGATTATTCGAACTGTTCTTTTTTTATGTTTTTATTCCTTGTTATTTTTTAATTGCTTATAGTTGGATAATGTATTTTACAATAAAACAGATTAGGCAAAATAAGAAAAACAATTCCTTGTTAGAAATGTAGCTTGCCAAGAGAAAGAGATTCGATGACGTCTTTTGAATATTTTCAATTGCCTTCATGCTGTTGGTTTTTTTTATTTTATTTTTTAATTGATTTTATGTGTAAAATTATTACTATAGTAAAAGAACACAGGAATATGTGAAAAATTTTGACATTTTCCAATTCATTGAAACGTATGAAATGAAGTATCGGTAGAGGAGTATTCTAGCCTCTGGCGGCCCCTACCAGGTAAAGCCATAAAACCCTTTGAACAAAGGCCGAGGAAAATATTATCTGTTTCCATTCTAAGCTTTTCAAATGACAATAGGGATATGAACAGGAACCGGGGTCTCCCGTGGTTTAATGGCTAGCGCCTTGGATTCAAAAGCGGGAGATGGCGGGTTCAATTCCCAACCTCCGGCAGGAATTTTATCAGCCCAAGGCTCGAAAAAACAGGAACCACGCTAAGATGATGCAGTTCCTGCGAGTCGGACTTTTTATCAATGGCAGGGGGTCAATAGGGTAGGTTTTTTTTTCTTTTTTTTTTTCTTTTTACGGCACATCGACGTAATTCTTGGCCATTAGCGCCGGCCTCCAGGGTGCAGCCAGGAATTTTCTCAGCGAGCCCTGAGATGAGAAAATTCCTGCCGCCGGCGGGGATCGAACCCACCATCCCCCGCTTATGAATCCAGCGCGCTAGCCATTAGATCACGGGAAACCCCAATAGGGTAGTACACCATACTATCACATCAACTACTTTATTTTATTGTTGGAGAATGCTGGATGGTGGAAAATTGATGTTCCAAGGATGAAAAAATGGTCGAAAATGACCCCGAACACTTGTGGGAATTTTCGACCATTTTTTCATCCTTGGTACTTTATTTTAAGTATTTTGTCCGACATGTTTAGTCGCACCTCTTCACGGGCTTTCCTATACACAATTATACTTTTTGTAAATCTCAAAATACACATTTTTTATTATTAAAAATATATCCTTTCCTAAAAACATATACGTTTTAACAAATTCTTTTAAACTCTAGTCTTATCTTGTGAAAAGGTGCAGTCGTCATGTTCACACTATTGAGTCAGGATTAATACTAACATGTCATCTACGCTAATAAATGTGGCATTATTTTATCGATTATTTTTTAAAATGCTAATGATTATTTTGGAAAATTACCAATAATAAATACTGTCATATTTATTGGCGCAGATGACATGTCAGTATTACAGCCTAGAAAAAAATGGGTGAAACTTTTTTCAACCTGGGCTAAGTCATAACTAGACACGAGGCTGCACTGAATTTAAAGTAGTCGTTTTAATAAATTCACTTTTGTATTAATTTTGACTATTATTTATTTATTTGTATAAAAATATTATTTTTTGCATTACTGTCTCTGTAAAACTTACATCCATTAGTTTGGAAGAATAATTATAATAGTTTAGAATGATTTTTGTCGTAGGTGTTGAAGGATTGAAAGCGATGATACTTTAAGGACATGTTTGTTGTGCAGAGTGAATCCTGATGAGGACATTCTGCAGGATCTGGGTGAAGGACATTCTATCTTCTAGTTCTTCAATCCAGCAGGACCTTTTATGGGGACCTTATGTTTACTCTTTGTAATAAAATGCAATATTTATTTATAGATTTGTGAGGCCAATACTATGGCCATTCATCTCATAAAGTAATATACAAATGCACTATTGTATTTAATTACAATTCAATAATAGTATAAACTAAAAATAGGCATTTTCCTAAACTCTATAAAAATGTTCAAATAAGTGCCAAAATGCAATGGAGGAGCCCAACGTTAGCAAATGTCTCTTTGGTGTTAACCAATTAACCTTCAATATTTTTAAACAAAATATATTGGTTTGAACTCATAACTTTAAATATTTACAGGACTGATGACAGCCATATGTAATAATTTTCGTTTCAAGCAGTTTCATTTATTACTTGTAAAATAAATAAACAAATACAAGAACTTAAATATATAAGCAATTACCCAGATTAATATATCATAACATTACGTTCTTTTGGATACCGGAGCATAAATACGTAGCACTAAATACAGACGTGGACAACCTCGCTAAGGGAGCTACCTTAAAGGATAACATAGACATCGGACAATTTTTTTTTTTTTTTATATCTATTTTATGAGCTTTTCGCAACTATAGCGACTTGCTCAGAACAAACATTACACATCTACATGCATATATACTTAGATACAATTTGGTTATTACATATGTGCATACAAATACCTTATTATATATATACATCAACATCAACAATATATACATCATCATTATTATATATATACATCAAATTATGCAAATATACATTACACTATGTTTATATAGTTTATTCTGCTTCTAGACATAGGATAATACTATTCAGATTAAGATATAATAGAATAAATACCTTAATAAAGATATACTATCATAGAGCATTAATAAATATGTAATAGAGAAAGATAAATAAAGATATAATATAATAGAGCGTTAATAAAGATATAATAGAATAAATACATTAATAAAAATATATATATATATATATATATATATATATATATATATATATATATATATATATATATATACACACACACAAATACATACATGCATGCATACAAATATGCATGTACACACCTGCATACACACACACATACAACATATAAATTAACAATGGTATATTTTTTATATAAATAATAATGGTATATATAAAAAAATCTCTATGGGTTGTTTTCACTCTTCTTCCTTTCTAAATTTATGCTATAATCTGGTTAGTAAGTTTGTCTTGTTTAGGTAGTTCAATATCTCATCGATATATTTGCTTCCATCGCCGAGTAATTCAGTCATATTGTAAGGTAAGTCATAGTTTTGTCGCTGTAAACATTCAGTCAGTATGTGCTTTAAAGTCAGGGGTGTGTTACACTGTGTACATATCGGTCTGTCCTGTCTTGTCATGAGATAAGAGTGTGTCAGTCGGGCAATTCTTAAGCGGCATAATATCACTTCGTCTCTTCTATTATCCCTTTTGCTTGAGGGCCATTCACTTACTGTTCGTTTGATTTCTCGAAGTTTGTTATCCGTCGTCATGAGCCAGGCTTGTTCCCACTTCCGATTTCCCATATAACTATATACTATAACTTATCACAAGATTTCCTAAAACACTGGTTGTACTGAAAAGAGCAAGTTATCAAAACCAGGTTTAGAATTCGAATCTCTCTATTGACAAGCAAAGACAGAATAAAAGACAGACATACTGCAAAAGACGAGACAATTTACTCATGCCACCAGTCTTAGGCTGCACCTACATTGGACCCGTATTTCTCCAGATCCGATCCGATCGGATTTCGTTTGATCGATAGCGGCCGACATGAGTGCCTACATTGGTCTCGACCTGATCCGATCCGATTTAGTCATCGGACAAGTAATTACTGTATACTATAACTTATCACAAGATTTCCTAAAACACTGGTTGTACTGAAAAGAGCAAGTTATCAAAACCAGGTTTAGAATTCGAATCTCACTATTGACAAGCAAAGACAGAATAAAAGACAGACATACTGCAAAAGACGAGACAATTTACTCATGCCACCAGTCTTAGGCTGCACCTACATTGGACCCGTATTTCTCCAGATCCGATCCGATCGGATTTCGTTTGATCGATAGCGGCCGACATGAGTGCCTACATTGGTCTCGACCTGATCCGATCCGATTTAGTCAACGGACAAGTAATTACTGTATACTATAACTTATCACAAGATTTCCTAAAACACTGGTTGTACTGAAAAGAGCAAGTTATCAAAACCAGGTTTAGAATTCGAATCTCACTATTGACAAGCAAAGACAGAATAAAAGACAGACATACTGCAAAAGACGAGACAATTTACTCATGCCACCAGTCTTAGGCTGCACCTACATTGGACCCGTATTTCTCCAGATCCGATCCGATCGGATTTCGTTTGATCGATAGCGGCCGACATGAGTGCCTACATTGGTCTCGACCTGATCCGATCCGATTTAGTCACAGCTCGATAGTAGTAACCTCGTAGTGAAGTGAAAATGAGTGATTAATTTAAGAAATACCATCTAATAAGCATATAAACCTTTGATTAGGTTTAATGTAGGAGGTAAGAGAAGTATTGGTATTCATATTTTAAAATTATTTATAAGAAAGGTAACTAGAAGGTTATAAGCATTGGAAGGTTATAACATTGAAAGGTTTTAGACGTTGGATGGTTATAAACATCTTTCCACGCAATTTAATAAACAAGGGAAAGTAAAATCAAAAACGTGAATTGAGAAAGTTGTTCTAAATGTTATTTCCTTTGATTTAAAAACATAAAAAGAATCCATTGAAATCAGTTAAGATTTAGAACCTGTAGACCTCCTTGAAACACATTATGTGGGTTGGCACCATTTTGCTTCGTCGGTCCGAAATCGGTTTAGAAACAAAAACGTTTGAATGGCCAAGAATCGGTGGCCGTTGGATTGGACCGGATTGGATCGGCTCGAGACCAATGTAGGCACCTCCATTGAGATGCATGTGTTTGTTTTTCTTCCGACAGTCGGTGGCTATTGGATCGGATCGGACCGGGTCCAGTGTAGGTGCACCATAACACACATTACTTACTGAAGGTAGCTATCACATCTACACAATATTACATTATTTAATGAACACTAATTTATACGTTTATCTGAAGAGCCTAAGAATAAGGCGTTATGGTAACGTTTTTAGTATTAGTATGCTTTTTATTCATTACAAAATGAAATGTGTTATATATATATATATATATATATATATATATATATATATATATATATATATATATATATATATACACATTTTTATTCAGTTTGATATTATTTAAATTAAATACTTATTTTATAATCTGTCCTGCAACTTGCCATATATGCGAAGCCTTATAAATAAATACATACCATAAAAATTAACAAGTTAACTCAAGTAAAATAGGTTTAAAATATTTATAACATAAATTAAAAATAAAAACTGCACGAAAATATTAAAAGTAAAATTTTATATTTTTATTTTTACCGATTTCACTTAACTTGAGAATAAATCTTTCTTAATATCTTCGATTTGTTTTCTATTATGATTTATTTTATCTAAGGATACATCATATTGGGGGGCGAGGTTAGCTCAGTGGTAGAGCACTGGACTCATATGCTGGAGGACCTGAGTTCAAATCCCGGGCAAGCTCTAAAGATTTTTTTCTTCTAGTGTATGCGTTCATGGGTTGAATTCGGCCCCCCTGACCGTCCCTAGGCCAAACGAGCCTTTAATTAATTTATTAATGGGTTCCTTGGTTCTAATGACTAGCAGTCGAAGCAGCAAGGGGAAAATCAGGCGGCCGGAGCATAGTACTGAACAGACTATCTCCCTAGTGTGCCGTATGTCATGAATCAGATACCTCTATAGTATCTGCCCCTCAGGGCCCTCGTGGCCTGTTACGGGACTGATTCTGATTGATACATCATATTGGGAGCTCATTTATTTATTTTGTCAGGACTGTGTGTATAATAATATGTATGCATATGATTTATTTCATAATTCTATCGTTCCAAATGATGCTACATTTTTTGGGGTGTAATAATGTTCCTGCCAACTCTGTTATAAAGGGTTGATCGATTTCATAATTCTATCGTTCCGAATGATGCTACATGTTGTGGGGTGTAATAATGTTCCTGCCAACTCTGTTATAAAGGGTTGATCGATTTCATAATTCTATCGTTCCGAATGATGCTACATGTTGTGGGGTGTAATAATGTTCCTGCCAACTCTGTTATAAAGGGTTGATCGATTTCATAATTCTATCGTTCCGAATGATGCTACATGTTGTGGGGTGTAATAATGTTCCTGCCAACTCTGTTATAAAGGGTTGATCGATTTCATAATTCTATCGTTCCGAATGATGCTACATGTTGTGGGGTGTAATAATGTTCCTGCCAACTCTGTTATAAAGGGTTGATCGATTTCATAATTCTATCGTTCCGAATGATGCTACATGTTGTGGGGTGTAATAATGTTCCTGCCAACTCTGTTATAAAGGGTTGATCGATTTCATAATTCTATCGTTCCGAATGATGCTACATGTTGTGGGGTGTAATAATGTTCCTGCCAACTCTGTTATAAAGGGTTGATCGATTTCATAATTCTATCGTTCCGAATGATGCTACATGTTGTGGGGTGTAATAATGTTCCTGCCAACTCTGTTATAAAGGGTTGATCGATTTCATAATTCTATCGTTCCGAATGATGCTACATGTTGTGGGGTGTAATAATGTTCCTGCCAACTCTGTTATAAAGGGTTGATCGATTTCATAATTCTATCGTTCCGAATGATGCTACATGTTGTGGGGTGTAATAATGTTCCTGCCAACTCTGTTATAAAGGGTTGATCGATTTCATAATTCTATCGTTCCGAATGATGCTACATGTTGTGGGGTGTAATAATGTTCCTGCCAACTCTGTTATAAAGGGTTGATCGATTTCATAATTCTATCGTTCCGAATGATGCCACATGTTGTGGGGTGTAATAATGTTCCTGCCAACTCTGTTATAAAGGGTTGATCGATTTCATAATTCTATCGTTCCGAATGATGCTACATGTTGTGGGGTGTAATAATGTTCCTGCCAACTCTGTTATAAAGGGTTGATCGATTTCATAATTCTATCGTTCCGAATGATGCTACATGTTGTGGGGTGTAATAATGTTCCTGCCAACTCTGTTATAAAGGGTTGATCGATTTCATAATTCTATCGTTCCGAATGATGCCACATGTTGTGGGGTGTAATAATGTTCCTGCCAACTCTGTTATAAAGGGTTGATCGATTTCATAATTCTATCGTTCCGAATGATGCCACATGTTGTGGGGTGTAATAATGTTCCTGCCAACTCTGTTATAAAGGGTTGATCGATTTCATAATTCTATCGTTCCGAATGATGCCACATGTTGTGGGGTGTAATAATGTTCCTGCCAACTCTGTTATAAAGGGTTGATCGATTTCATAATTCTATCGTTCCGAATGATGCCACATGTTGTGGGGTGTAATAATGTTCCTGCCAACTCTGTTATAAAGGGTTGATCGATTTCATAATTCTATCGTTCCGAATGATGCCACATGTTGTGGGGTGTAATAATGTTCCTGCCAACTCTGTTATAAAGGGTTGATCGATTTCATAATTCTATCGTTCCGAATGATGCCACATGTTGTGGGGTGTAATAATGTTCCTGCCAACTCTGTTATAAAGGGTTGATCGATTTCATAATTCTATCGTTCCGAATGATGCTACATGTTGTGGGGTGTAATAATGTTCCTGCCAACTCTGTTATAAAGGGTTGATCGATTTCATAATTCTATCGTTCCGAATGATGCCACATGTTGTGGGGTGTAATAATGTTCCTGCCAACTCTGTTATAAAGGGTTGATCGATTTCATAATTCTATCGTTCCGAATGATGCCACATGTTGTGGGGTGTAATAATGTTCCTGCCAACTCTGTTATAAAGGGTTGATCGATTTCATAATTCTATCGTTCCGAATGATGCCACATGTTGTGGGGTGTAATAATGTTCCTGCCAACTCTGTTATAAAGGGTTGATCGATTTCATAATTCTATCGTTCCGAATGATGCTACATGTTGTGGGGTGTAATAATGTTCCTGCCAACTCTGTTATAAAGGGTTGATCGATTTCATAATTCTATCGTTCCGAATGATGCCACATGTTGTGGGGTGTAATAATGTTCCTGCCAACTCTGTTATAAAGGGTTGATCGATTTCATAATTCTATCGTTCCGAATGATGCCACATGTTGTGGGGTGTAATAATGTTCCTGCCAACTCTGTTATAAAGGGTTGATCGATTTCATAATTCTATCGTTCCGAATGATGCCACATGTTGTGGGGTGTAATAATGTTCCTGCCAACTCTGTTATAAAGGGTTGATCGATTTCATAATTCTATCGTTCCGAATGATGCTACATGTTGTGGGGTGTAATAATGTTCCTGCCAACTCTGTTATAAAGGGTTGATCGATTTCATAATTCTATCGTTCCGAATGATGCTACATGTTGTGGGGTGTAATAATGTTCCTGCCAACTCTGTTATAAAGGGTTGATCGATTTCATAATTCTATCGTTCCGAATGATGCTACATGTTGTGGGGTGTAATAATGTTCCTGCAAACTCTGTTATAAAGGGTTGATCGATTTCATAATTCTATCGTTCCGAATGATGCTACATGTTGTGGGGTGTAATAATGTTCCTGCCAACTCTGTTATAAAGGGTTGATCGATTTCATAATTCTATCGTTCCGAATGATGCTACATGTTGTGGGGTGTAATAATGTTCCTGCCAACTCTGTTATAAAGGGTTGATCGATTTCATAATTCTATCGTTCCGAATGATGCTACATGTTGTGGGGTGTAATAATGTTCCTGCCAACTCTGTTATAAAGGGTTGATCGATTTCATAATTCTATCGTTCCGAATGATGCTACATGTGGGGTGTAATAATGTTCCTGCCAACTCTGTTATAAAGGGTTGATCGATTTCATAATTCTATCGTTCCGAATGATGCTACATGTTGTGGGGTGTAATAATGTTCCTGCTAACTCTGTTATAAAGGGTTGATCGATTTCATAATTCTATCGTTCCGAATGATGCTACATGTTGTGGGGTGTAATAATGTTCCTGCCAACTCTGTTATAAAGGGTTGATCGATTTCCTAATTCTATCGTTCCGAATGATGCTACATGTTGTGGGGTGTAATAATGTTCCTGCCAACTCTGTTATAAAGGGTTGATCGATTTTTTGCAGTGAATATTATTTAGATGAAGCTAAATGAAGTTCATGATGTTGCGGATCGAAATTCGATTACGTTGATTAAATCTATTGATGATGAACGATTTTGCACGATGATAACACCTTTATTCTATTCTGATAAGCAGCCAATTAAAGGCTAAATGTCCTTCAGGGAGAAACGATAAGGACACGATCTCAGGGATTCTACACGACGCGAATAAAACGATTGCACAACGATTATTATACAAGTAGATTCACTAATCGAGGTATTGAGGCCAAGGAATCGATAAAGCATGATTTCCTCGATGACCGTTTTCTCTTGCCCACTCGACCTTGGTGTACCTCTATGCCCGGTGCATACACCAGGGTCAGAATGACAAGCGTTCATGGCATATAACAGCTGGGCACCCTCTTTATGAATGGGGTCATCGGACTTGTCTGCGATTCATGTATGCCGGGATTTTAGTACTAGAAGAGAGAAAGCTTGGTGAATGGTGACAGAAGTATAAGGGGAATGGGTGGGAGAAAATGGAATAAGAGAAAAGAAAGAGGGGGGGAGAGAGAGAGAGAGAGAGAGAGATAGAGAGAGAGAGAGAGAGAGAGAGAGATTGTTTACATTTTTTTACAATCCATCAGCAGTTATTATCAAAATTTGACATCAATATGTCGGCTATCATATTTGCAATTATCAATGTTGACATGTTTGAACAAATCATTGTTTCTATAAAATCAATAATACTACATAAATAAAAACTTCAAGAAATTCAACGGAGAAGGAAGATGTAGTCAGGTTTTGGTCTTGGCAATAAACAAAAAAAAGTGCAATTTCTTTTTAAAAAATATATAATTTTATTAAGATATCAAGACTGATCCCTCACTAAATCTACCTTCGCAATACCGACGGTCAATGATCTCCACCCGAAGAAATTAAAAAAAGAAATTATAATAAATTAATAAGTAAAAGAAAAAAATTGCCGATGAAATTGTGTCTGAAATGTAGTTTTCATTCACCTATCGATTTCATTCACGGTTCACTACATTCGGGCGCCAAACGAAATAGTAAGAAATAATAACTTAAAGTAATAAAGATAATCTGTACATATAATAAAATTGTGACGGATCACTGTCTATACATGGAAGATATATGAGAAAAAAATATGATTGGGTCCCTTTATCAACGCATTAGTACCCAAAACAATGATTGTTAGAATTTTTATCCGTGCAGTTATTAATCCGATATTGACGCGGTTTTCGGTAATATATTTTAGTAAGCTTCACTTAAAATTTAGTATTTGTTTCATGTCAATCGGTTCATAAATTCTAATGTAAGGCCCAATAAAAGTTGTTGGGTATTAGCCGTTTTCCGCACGGTCAGCTTTATGTATTATTAACAGCCTGTATGCTTTGATCCCCGGTGGCTATACGTATAATATCGTGTATGGAGAAGCATTACTGTAAACGAGTATGTTTTTGAATGCTCAAACGACGGTTTGTATAATTCAAAATAAGTCAAATGATACATCCAAAAAAAAGTTCGTCACGCAGGAGCTGCATAACTAAGCACTTTCCTCAGAATTTGGGTAGTGTAGACTGCTTTCCAGAACAATTTGCTTAAAATATCCTACATAAATAAAATAAAAACATGAATAGTTCTCTTTTAAATTTGTAATGAGTAACTGATCAATTATTAATTTGCTTCCAGAGTTATGTTTACACATGGTACCTACTACACTACGTAATAAATACAAAAAACCTCATATTATCGTATTTTGATCTAACGCAGGAACAGGATACAGTCACTCTAGTGGTAGAAAGCGCTCCTTGCGGCGGCTTTGTGAACCTACGTTTGGCGGGCTTTTCTATTGAAATATATTACAAATTAAACCCCCGCTTTACGATTGATCAATTGAGCTCATTTTTACAACACTTCTTTCTCATGAGTTACCCACGACGTATACAGCAGAAATTACGACCGGTATGAGTATATTAGGAATTTGGGTCCGTAGTAAACCCCCCCCCTTCTAATGAACCGATTTAGTTTATTTTTACAACACATATTTAACTGTATATTACCACTATGAATACCGAGATTCGTCGAAATATACCAAAAATCACGGCTGGTAGTGGCGAATTGGTATTGTGGGTCCGGAGTAACCCCCCCCCCCTCCTAATGAACCGTTTTAGTTTATTTTTACAACACATATTTACCTGTGGATTACCACTACGAATACCGAGTTTCGTCGAAATATACCAAAAATCACGGCTGGTAGTGGCGAATTGGTATTGTGGGTCCGGAGTAAACCCCCCCTTCTAATGAACCGATTTAGTTCATTTTTATATCTCACTTTTCTCTCCATATTACCACTAAGAATACCAAGTTTCGTTGAAATATAACAAATATTACGGCTGACATAGTCAAATTAGTGTTTTGGGTTCGGGGTAAACCCCCCCTTCCGGTGGACCGACTTTAGTGGTTAACGAACTCGTTCAATCGTTTGCTAATTGAATGCTATATACCAAGTTTCGTGACGAAAAAACAAAAACTCTGGCCGCTATCGTGTTAACAGACACATATATATATATATATATATATATATATATATATATGCATATATATATATATATATATATATATATATATAGATATATATAAATTTTAACGGGGGTCATTTTCGGTGTCTACTTGGTAGGATCGATATATATTTGAAGAAATTTTTCAAAAATTCCGTCATGAGTCCAACCTCAATAGCTACTTTCCTTCGGAGGAAAGTGCTAAAATGCTGCCCAAAGGCAGTATTCCAAGCAGACAAAGTTAAATAGTTAATAAAAATGCATAGTTAGTTAATAAAAATGCACAGTTAGTTAATAAAAATGCATAGTTAGTTATTAAAAATGCACAGTTAGTTAATAAAAATGTTTAGGTTCTTATCTTCTTATTTAAATATATTTCAAATTGGAACAGAGACTGTGTATTAAGTACCATGGAGATCACAAGGTGGAACACACTTCAGCAAGCCTGTTCCACTTGTTGGATACTTGTTTACATCCAGTATACTTTGACATTTCTCAAGGACTGCAGTACTACTGGCAGTGTCTGTTGCATTTTAATAAACTACGCCTATAAAATTAATTATGTAGTTAATCAGGTCGTGGGAATAGATCTGTTTACTCAAGGGCTGACGCCATATTAAATGTCATCTTATTTCTGCATAGAACTGTCATTCTCCTATGTCCAAAGTACAGATTTTTGTCTAACTGCATATTCACTTAAAGAGGTTTTTGTCGACAACTGATCAAATATCTTTAAAAATTTGCTCATTTAATATTTCTTCTTATGTCGATAAATAATTTCAGGCCTATCTTTTCTAAGATATTTCCATCCTGCAGGCATATAAACAGTAAACAAATTTATAAAATTAATAGTACACCAACAATTGCTAGCTTTATTAATAATTTTTTTTCTAATAATTCCAGATATTACTAGGGAAAAATATTATACAGAAACACGGTTTTAGAGGTGAAAAGCATCGTTTGTTTATCAGGTATTCCTTCAGCGAGTCCATTGATGAAAAAACTCAACATGTTTTAAAGGGTTCGAGTCCGTATCTGCTGGCCGTAGGTAGACGCAATGATTTTATTGTACAGCGGTTCAAAAGAGTTCATATTAGGAATTTACAGCGTTACCTCACGAGTACGTTTTATTTACAGGGCCACATCTAGAATGATAAGATTTAACATGGCTACTGCAGATCAGCTGTTTGTATTAAATTTTATAGGAATAATTATAGGATCCCAGAAGTACATGTAGGTACATTACTATCATTCTATATCAACTTTCCAGGTATATATTGGACTCGAGAAGTTCTTCCACCCCTGCAGACCTCGCTCCTTCCTGACCCCTTTAATCACGAGTGGCCATTGTGCCACCGCTCATGCGCTTTCACTCTCCGAGCACAATGGGGTCACGTGAGTATTCCCGCGCGAATCTTGGCGGGAACGACATCTGTCAAACCGTTCTAATCTTATTCACGCTATGCAGGCTTACAATGCAAAGTTTCACCGCACTATTGTAAGTTACTCAGTGAAAGCTTCAATGGGAAAGACTTAAAAATATTATTGTAAGCAGTCGATTTATTGTGTTGCTTGTCACTGATTTATCACTAGTCAGGGTTGGCAAGGTTTATTTAAAAAGGCGCATTTTCCCTTCGGCTTCTAGTTTCTATAGAAGACAGCTATGCCACCTGAATTTAAGTTTTCAGGGTTCCACAAATTAATTGTTAATATTGTGGTTTTCCTTCAAAATGTCAAAAAATGATTCTATGGCAAGTACATATGAGTTTCTAAGCTGGGACTTATAAAGAAAATCATTTCAGGAAGATGGCTGAGAGCACCGGTGGATTTGGGAGGAATGGGATACTAAAACAACCTGTAACTTGGAATAGTTAGCCATCTAGAACGCTTTTATACCCCCAAAAGTTTTATTTTTTTTCAGCTAAGAGTTTTTATTTAATTAATTTTTGAGCTTTTTATGACATATTTATACATATTGTAAATCAGAATTTCAGAGGAAGTGGCTGTAGTCCCTTATTTACGCCCAGAACAAAATTTACGCTCCAAACTGTGCACTATTACATTTTAAATCCTTTTAAATGTGGACGTTTCCATATACATCTACATATTGGCGAATCGCCATTGCTTTTTTTCAAACCCCCCACGAAAATAACCAAAGAAAGGACCGACGAGTCGAAACCTGAAGCTGGGAGTAGAAACGCCTTATTCTATCCGTAGGTAATGGAAGGGACGAAGCTAGAAAAACTGTATAAAAAGCCAAAGTGAAATGAAATTTGGAAAAAATAGGGGGACACGGGGAGGGACCGTTCCGGAAGGAACATCCGTCATTGCTACGGTCAAGCAATATAACAAAAATAAATAAATAAATGTGGCAGAAGATCAATAATAATAAAAAATACATAATTTCATATTCACATCTTTATTTCTTGCTCTACATGATTCATACCATACTGGTCACGTCATTATAAAATTATTGTGTCTGAATCAATGGAGCACTGTACTACATTTAATAATATTTAATAGTATTGTTATTGGTTCTATCGATACTCATAATAGAATAAAAATGAAGATTTCGATGTGTCGATGAAGAATAGCTATATTTGTTCGAAATGTGCCCAATTGAATAGTAACAATTAGGGGGCACCTACATTGGACCTGATTGGATCCGATAGCCACCGACTGTCGGGAAAAAAAAAGGAACACATGCATCTCAATGGAAGTACCAACAATGGTCCTGACCCGATCCGATCCGATGGCCACCGATTCTCGGCCGTTCAACCTTGTTTTTTTCTAGACCGATTTCGGACCGACGACCCAAAATGGCGCCAACGACATATTGTGTTTCAAAAAAGTCTACAGTCACAACATCTTAACTGATTTCAATGCATTTTTTAAAAATGAAAGCTTATAAAATTTAGAACAACTTTGTCAATTCAAATTTTTGTTTTTTGTTTCCCTTGTTTATTAAACTACGTGGAAAGTTGTTTATTACCATCCAATGTTTAAAACCTTCCAATGTTTATGTTAACTTCTAATGCTTATAACCTTTCGCACAATTTTTTTCAAGATTGATTGCCCGTCAACTCCTTCTTTACAACTTCAACAAGGTAATCGAAGATTTCTATGCTTATTAGGTGGTATTTCTTAAATTAATCACTCATTTTCACTTCAATACGAGTTCATTACTGACGAGCTGAGGCAAGATCGTATTGGATCGGGTCGGGACCAATGTAGGCACTCACGTCGGCCAGTGTTGGTCAACAGAAATCGGATTGGGAGAAATACGGGTCCTTTGTAGATGCAGCATTATTTGTGATCATTAATAATATTGAGGTAAATCATTTAAGGGGTTAGGTCCGTCAGTTGTCACACCTGTTGGTTGAGACCGTCATCACTGGCATCGGTGAGAGTATTGTGAGCAAGAGCTTTCCACGTAAGTACGCCACTATCAAGCCACTACCTTAAAGTACCTTGAGGTACAACCTTAAAAGTGGCTTGATAACGACGTAAAGTTCCCAGTATCCACTAACAGGCATGACAAACATTATATTGAGGAATATAATTTTTGTATTTAAATGTAATTCGTACGAATGTGGACAAGTTTGTTGACACCATCATCTTTTCTTTAGATTGGCGTAAACAAGGACCAGAAGCACTTATCAGAAGCTCTGAATACTAATTCTTCGGACCCCATTTTCCCATCCAAATCAAATCATGATTGGTTTAATTTCACAGAATCGATATTTCCTCTTACCAATGACCGCTTTATGTCAGAGAAATTGTCGTCAATTACAAGACTTTTCCTCTGACGTAGTTCCTTAACTGTTTCCATTTAGACGAAAATTATCGGTCATCAAGATTGTCCGACAGAAACGGACTGATAAAGAGGAGGATATTGTGAAATGGATATTGTGCTGATCTTTCCATGGTTCTTATTGGGGTCTATTTACAAGTCCTCTTAATGAAATTGTGTTGCAGGAAATGCTGGATTGTGAAAATTGATTTTTCCCAGTGAGTAGTAACCAGCAGTCCAAAAATGTTCACACTGCAAAACGTGTGGGATTGATTGGGACCAATCCATGGGCATTCAAACCATTCTATGATTAATTAAACCATTCTAGATGGAGTAGTTTTAATCCCGCATGCGCGAAACTCTGTTGGAAATATTCCCGACGTTCCGACATTTGCATTTCCATTACAATGAACAACACGCTACTTTAAACTCAATAAAACCTGATTATGTCTAATTTAGGACCAGGGAAGGATTTGAGACGTCAGGCAATGGTGATAGTGTTTAATATTTATCTATAAATACTTGGCCGAAGCTAAGGCTAAAAGCAAGTTAGCTATAACCTGTTCAAATAGATCGTTTAGTTGGAGGAAAATAACTTGGCCTGTATTCCCCGTGCAAGAAATTGGCAGTAAAAAATCTCTCTGTTATAACCCTATTAGCTCTAAGTATAGATAAATATTAAACACTATTTCCTATGTCTGTCCTATCAAAGCGTTACCTAGACTTAAACGAGACATAATCAGTTTTTATAATGTTTTTCATATCGTGTTGTTTCTTGAAATGGGAGTTGCAAATGGAGGATCCGTCTGGCATTTTTCACACAAAATTTTGCGCGTCCGGAATTGAATTTTTCCGTCAATCTGAACAAACTACAGGCAAATTCCTCAAAGTTAGTCAGTTTTCACCGCTTTCATGAAGAAAACCTTTAAAATAACCTATATAAATTAGAAACCCTTCTCACAGGAGGTATCCAGCGTGATTCGGTTCTTATTCCTAGAGTCAATTTGGTTGACGACCGAGTTGGTAACAAGGTTGACAACCAAGTTGGTAACAAGGTTGACAACCGAGTTGGTAACAAGGTTGACAACCGAGTTGGTATCAAGGTTGACAACCAAGTTGGCCGTCTATGAACCATATAAGATTCCCTATGTCCAATTACTTATACAATGTGTACTAGGAAGCATATTTACACAAAAACATAAGCGGTACAATTTTTTTTTGCCTCAATATTGCCAAAAAAATAATTAGATGGACAAATTCTGCTGTTGAAAGAATTTGACATTTCAAATTAAACAAAGCATTTTTTTGAAAACGTTCTTCAAAATATGGCAATTTTGGGGCAGCTAGAGAGCAATCAGACAAAAAAAAAAACATCCACACGCCTCTTTGTAAAGGGTATTGCCCTGAAAGGAAAGATCTATAAATAAGAAACAATATTATGAAACAGAAAGCCAATGCACCATGAAGTGGAGAATGTTGCACAATTGTTTTTCCTTAACCGAGCTTATGTAATACAAAATAGCAACTCTACTAAAAGAACGGCGCAAGAAGAAAACATACTTTTACTGAAGCAAACATTGAAGAAATTTCGAGACAGCAACGAATAAAATTCTCTACATTTTCAATTGAATCTTATATGCCAGCCAATTTTTGCTAAGAATTATTGATCAGCAATTTTAATGAATATTTTAATAATTCAAATTTTATAATGTAAGCCTCGTATGTCAGTTTGAAGTAAATTTGTAGGACTTGGGATTTTGAATTTTAGAATAATATGCACTAACCAAATTTCAAAATCACTGTGGAACGGATATTAACAATACATTCAAAACAAGAATGAATCACCAAGGCATCAAATGACATATAGCACTTTATAATTAAAATAAAAATCAGTTCTGAATAACCGAATGTACGTTTTCTAGCTGGATTTTAATAAAAAAATAACCAGATTATTAGTATCTTATTAAATGCATGATTGCTTTCAGATGAGCTAATGTTGATTAAAAAACATCATTTTTTAAGTAATGAATATGAAGAGGATAGAGTGATTAATTATCAGAGGTTGTGATTAGCAGATAAAAATAAAAGGAAATATCCTTTGTAATGTTAATTCGCTGAGTGATGGTGTGTGGAATTCTCCTAAAATATCTAACGTTAGTAAAATCATAATTTATTTAGCCTCTTCAAAAAACAGTTATTATTTGTTAAGACTCCTTTTTAAAGATGTGAAATAATTTTCTGTTCTTGCAGGCCAATAACTCTGGGGAAAACCCATGATTTATTTTTATTGGTTTCGATCAACAATTTTATTATTTCGAAATCATTGTTGATCATAATCTTACAAGAGTTCTCATTAATATTCCACAGATCCCTGGTTTGAGAATAATTGTAGTTTTTCAATGTCAGCTGCTTTGAAATGAGATCACCAAGTCTTGCAGCTCCATGTTTTAGCAATCACCTGTTAGAAGCTCAGCCATATATTCAAATATATTTTCCTGCAGGACAAACCAATTTATGAAGTATACCTCCCATAGGGCCGTACCATAAGATGGTAGCAGATATTATTCAGGGGTTTGAGTCCCATCTCCATACCTGTTTTTTTTTTTTATCTTAGAGTTATTAGGCAAGAGTGGAATCCTATAGATAGATTTGTGCTAAAGGCCTTGATGTTGCTGCGCTGTTTAAAAAAAAATCCATTTTTATATATTTATATGAGCATTGCAACAAAATCAATTGACCTTAAATATAACAACTTAAACTGTTTTTTTTTTTTTTTTTTTTGTAAATAGTAAAAAGAGCTATACAAACTTTTGTCTATTTTTAAAACTATTGGGGTTTTGACGAAAAACTGTGTTTTTCGGATTTCTGGTTAATGTACCTATCGTAAATAACGACCACATTTTTAGAATTTGCAATAAGAAACACCCGTTATTAAAATGTTTTCATTTAAATTAAGAGTTACATTAAAAGCCAATTTTTTTGAACAATTTTTATTGGTGTTTTCTTAAATTATTCAATATTTTCTTAATCAGCTATTTGTTAATGCTTTAAGGACCAAAATCCTCCAAAGAACATGAAACAATTAAGAAATAATTTGGATCCTCTAGTACGTATATATATATATATATATACATACACGCAAACAAAATTCAATCACCTTTGTTTTATCTAGCCGTGATCTGGAACATGAAATTATCTAGTTGGCACTTCTGGATTGCTTGATCCGGTTGACATGATAAGCGGATTTCGTCCCTGTGGAAGGAGGCAGGATACGCGCTAACAGTAATATTAGGACTATGTTTCTGTTTAAAAAGTAATAGTACATCGTCAGGACCCATGAAGTATTTCAAAACATCCGTTTTTCGTCATCGGATATCCAGGTAGCGGGTATTTTTGTGTAACCTCACAAACCTCCGGTTACAGGACAATGTTCCACTTGTAGCGACACTGCGCAGTATTAGCGGAAGATGCTGCGCAGTAGCTAGCGAAGAGTAGCGCGTCGAATTGCTGCATTGTACGCGAGAATCTGAGCGATCTTTGCTTGATTAGCTTCGCTGTTTTTCCACACTCCACTAGCCTATAGGTAGATAATCTCTTCAAGGTCAGAATAAAGAGTCTACTTGCTTCTGGTTACTTTAGGACTGGTATCAGCGAACTGGTGAATTTCGCAGTTTTTTTTTTTTTTTTTTTTTTTTGTGAATGTTTTATTATATTTTGTAATATTTTCTTATTACTTTTGAATTTATTAAATGGTTAGATCAGCTTTTGAATTTTATTTAATTATATATTATTGATTCTGGTTTATTTTGCTTACTGAGATTACTTGCAATGTCATTTTCATTGGCAAATATAGATACAAACATACTCAAAATGTACACATACACACATGGACACACCTACGCACATACACAAACCCAGTTCCATTCAGCCTTACTCACAAACATTAAACACACTCACCATTCGCTATCTGTTCAATTGTATGCTTTAGATTTTATTAATTAGTTCCGTTATGTCTATAAAGTTTAATAGCTTTCTAACGTTATCAGCATCATCTCCAAGGATTTCATCCATGACGTCTGATAACATTAGCTCTTCTCTAATTGATTGATATATTCGGCATTCAGTAAGTAAGTGTTTTACTGTTACTTGAACGTTGCATGACTCACAGATTGGGGGTGGTTCTTTAGAAAAAAGGAATGAATGCGTTAATCTGCGTTGCCCAATCCGCAATCGACTTAAGGCAACTTCATGTTTTCTATTGATGCTGGGTGGGGTCTTCCAAGCTTTAACTGTCGATTTTATTTCTCTTAATTTATGCTCCTCTATTATCTGCCATGTATATTGCCAGTTTTGCCAGACTATTTGCTTGAGGTAATTAATGATATCATTCTTTGGAACATTGTGATAGCAGTTTATCCTGAAGAATGTTATGAAATTCATGAAACAGAATCAATACAGTTATATCTCGGTATTCATAGTTTTTTTTTTCTATGAGAAGAAAAAACTTTTAAAAATAAACAAATAATATTTTTTTTTTTTTGAACATGCATCCACTTCTAGGCCATGCATGCTGGAACAGCGAATAATATCAACAGGATTACAGATTCAAATATTCAACCTACTGCAGGTGGGAAATGAGCGCTCATTTCATTAAATAGAAATCGTATACTCTATTCACACCTACCACGGGGGGATCCTTAAACAAAGTTATGTAAAAGTTGGTAATGTACAAATAATTTAGTGGGTACTATGAGGTTCTTGACAAGGTATTAAGAGCCTAAGACTTCGCCCAATACTGTGGTATCATAACTTTCATAGACAAACTGTTTTTGGGAGGGACCTGGAACATGGTATTTTTTTTCCAACGTTAGTTTTTTTAATATCATCATTTTACTACTGGATCACTTTAAACGCATTGGGATAATCGCAAGCGTGTATTCTTTTGGAGTTATTACTAAAAGAATTACAAAACAAAAACGCGATTTTTTAATATTAAAAAAAAATATGTTCCTGGAATTATAGATTATTATTGGATTGGATTTCAAAGCAAATAACTTCGTGGTTATCATTGCCCGATTTTTATTTTTATTTTTTATTTTTATCTAGTTTATGTTTTGTTTGAGTATCAGTCGTGTTGTGATATAGTACAATTTTTGTGATAATGGATGTTTATCATGTCATACTTTTATTATTTATTTACTATTTTACATTTTATTATTTCTTATTTTTTTATTTTTGAAGATGAAAACTTATGCTTGTCTATCTAAATGCATACTATTAGCTTGTCCACTCTCAACATCTCGGTATAGGTACGTTTCCCAGATGCGCCCTGGTCTAATATATCAGGCTGTACCGTATGAAATGTCAGTTTTGTATTTGCCGATTTCCATCAAATGTCTTGAAACTGTCGTGGCTCCTACTCCGAATTCTTTGGAATATTCCCTAGTGCTTTTTGAGGGACAAGCTTTAACCCTTTCAGGCGGTCATTGTCAAGCTTGGTTTCTGGCCTTCCTCGCTCCTCGTTGTCAAGGTCAGAATTTCCACTTCGAAACCTGGAAAACCACCGGTAAACAGTTCGTTCATTCACCATTCCCTCCCCGAACGCCGTGTTAATATTCATACACGCCTCAGCAGCGCTATGACCGAGCTTAAATTCACAAAGGAAAATAATACGGATTTCCGTTGAAGTCATAATTTAAGTTTTATTTTTTTCTCAGAGGATCGTTCTCACAACGCAGTACGCAAGTTACTGATTAAATAATAGGAATAAAAGAGCTTTAATTATATATGAATAACAATGATGTTTGTATATAATAAAATAAAAAAGGGAAAGGATTAAATCGCAAAGTAAACAAAACTGACATTTCATACGGTACAGCCTGATACGTATGTATAGATATGTATATATACATATCTACATCTCTGATGGCTATCAGCCAGTACTTCCTGGAGGTACGTCATCCCAGGATAGCTGTGCCTTCTTTTCCCCGAGTCCTGTGCTGTAATACCTGTGACGGCTAATTAGCGACTGTTATTCTCCTGTTATCCAATCTATCTATAGTTCAGTTGGTCATGGTTCGAAGCGGAAAAGCACTTCACAGCGGCCGGCAAAGATCTTCTGTTTGTTCAGCACACAATCTCCCATAGATTTTATTTTTACAAAAAATCAAAACCTACCAATAATATATGGATATGGACGTAAACACGATAAGATGACGCAGTACCTGATGCGCAGAAGTGGTAACAACAAAAATGTTTGGGCTGCTTTTTCATTTGTCGTATAATTTATATCTGTAATTTAATCTATTACGTGAAATGATTATCCATCTCCCACGTATAATACAATAAAACAGCAACTCGATGACATAAATATTCTCACTGATAATTTTCATATTGATTCAAAAAGTAATACTAAATAAGTTATTAATTTATTGTTACTTAGAGAGTAATATTTGTTCACTAAATCAAATTACCAAGAAGGATTTGGTGTTTTGACGAATTGAATATTTTTAATCATCGAGTACGTAGTTCGAGAAAAACGCATACGGAAAATGTTAAATCAGATAAGATAAAAGTTTAGTAAAAATTGCTAATTTTTAGCCTGTCATCGCAAAGCCAAATTTTGATTTTTTTTTTGTCTTCTTATTTATTTAGAAGTCTCTTTTAGCTTATTTCATCTCCCGCAGCAAAGAAAGAATCCTTCATACGCCCTTCACTTAATTGAGTTACTCTCCAGCAAATGGAATAAGTCCAAGTCCAAGAAAGTTATTGCGATTCCAAAATATTTTAAACCGCAGTTTAAAAATGTGAGAATATCCCCTCATGTATTAAGGTGAGAATGTTCCCTCATGTATTAAGGTGAGAATGTCCCCTCATGTATTAAGGTGAGAATATCCCCTCATGTATTAAGGTGAGAATGTCCCCTCATGTATTAAGGTGAGAATATCCCCTCATGTATTAAGGTGAGAATGTCCCCTCATGTATTAATGTGAGAATATCCCCTCATGTATTAAGGTGAGAATATCCCCTCATGTATTAAGGTGAGAATATCCCCTCATGTATTAAGGTGAGAATGTCCCCTCATGTATTAAGGTGAGAATGTCCCCTCATGTATTAAGGTGAGGATATCCCCTCATGTATTAAGGTGAGAATATCCCCTCATGTATTAAGGTGAGAATGTCCCCTCATGTATTAAGGTGAGGATGTCCCCTCATGTATTAAGGTGAGAATATCCCCTCATGTATTAAGGTGAGAATGTCCCCTCATGTATTAAGGTGAGAATGTCCCCTCATGTATTAAGGTGAGAATATCCCCTCATGTATTAAGGTGAGAATGTCCCCTCATGTATTAAGGTGAGAATATCCCCTCATGTATTAAGGTGAGAATGTCCCCTCATGTATTAAGGTGAGAATATCCCCTCATGTATTAAGGTGAGAATATCCCCTCATGTATTAAGGTGAGAATGTCCCCTCATGTATTAAGGTGAGAATATCCCCTCATGTATTAAGGTGAGAATATCCCCTCATGTATTAAGGTGAGGATGTGCCCTCATGTATTAAGGTGAGAATGTCCCCTCATGTATTAAGGTGAGAATGTCCCCTCATGTATTAAGGTGAGAATATCCCCTCATGTATTAAGGTGAGAATATCCCCTCATGTATTAAGGTGAGAATGTCCCCTCATGTATTAAGGTGAGAATATCCCCTCATGTATTAAGGTGAGAATATCCCCTCATGTATTAAGGTGAGGATGTCCCCTCATGTATTAAGGTGAGAATGTCCCCTCATGTATTAAGGTGAGGATGTCCCCACATGTATTAAGGTGAGAATATCCCCTCATGTATTAAGGTGAGAATGTCCCCTCATGTATTAAGGTGAGAATGTCCCCTCATGTATTAAGGTGAGAATGTCCCCTCATGTATTAAGGTGAGAATGTCCCCTCATGTATTAAGGTGAGAATGTCCCCTCATGTATTAAGGTGAGAATGTCCCCTCATGTATTAAGCTGAGAATATCCCCTCATGTATTAAGGTGAGAATATCCCCTCATGTATTAAGGTGAGAATATCCCCTCATGTATTAATGTGAGAATGTCCCCTCATGTATTAATGTGAGAATATCCCCTCATGTATTAATGTGAGAATGTCCCCTCATGTATTAAGGTGAGAATGTCCCCTCATGTATTAAGGTGAGAATGTCCCCTCATGTATTAAGGTGAGAATGTCCCCTCATGTATTAAGGTGAGAATGTCCCCTCATGTATTAAGGTGAGAATGTCCCCTCTTGTATTAAGGTGAGAATATCCCCTCATGTATTAAGGTGAGAATATCCCCTCATGTATTAATGTGAGAATATCCCCTCATGTATTAATGTGAGAATATCCCCTCATGTATTAATGTGAGAATATCCCCTCATGTATTAAGGTGAGAATATCCCCTCATGTATTAAGGTGAGAATATCCCCTCATGTATTAATGTGAGAATATCCCCTCATGTATTAATGTGAGAATATCCCCACATGTATTAAGGTGAGAATATCCCCTCATGTATTAAGCTGAGAATATCCCCTCATGTATTAAGGTGAGAATATCCCCTCATGTATTAAGGTGAGAATATCCCCACATGTATTAAGGTGAGAATATCCCCTCATGTATTAAGGTGAGAATATCCCCTCATGTATTAAGGTGAGAATGTCCCCTCATGTATTAAGGTGAGAATGTCCCCTCATGTATTAAGGTGAGAATGTCCCCTCATGTATTAAGGTGAGAATATCCCCTCATGTATTAAGGTGAGAATATCCCCTCATGTATTAAGGTGAGAATGTCCCCTCATGTATTAAGGTGAGAATATCCCCTCATGTATTAAGGTGAGAATATCCCCTCATGTATTAAGGTGAGGATGTCCCCTCATGTATTAAGGTGAGAATGTCCCCTCATGTATTAAGGTGAGAATGTCCCCATATGTATTAAGGTGAGAATATCCCCTCATGTATTAAGGTGAGAACATCCCCTCATGTATTAAGGTGAGAATGCCCCCTCATGTATTAAGGTGAGAATATCCCCTCATGTATTAAGGTGAGAATATCCCCTCATGTATTAAGGTGAGGATGTCCCCTCATGTATTAAGGTGAGAATGTCCCCTCATGTATTAAGGTGAGGATGTCCCCTCATGTATTAAGGTGAGAATGTCCCCTCATGTATTAAGGTGAGAATATCCCCTCATGTATTAAGGTGAGAATGTCCCCTCATGTATTAAGGTGAGAATATCCCCTCATGTATTAAGGTGAGAATATCCCCTCATGTATTAAGGTGAGAATGCCCCCTCATGTATTAAGGTGAGAATATCCCCTCATGTATTAAGGTGAAAATATCCCCTCATGTATTAAGGTGAGGATGTCCCCTCATGTATTAAGGTGAGAATGTCCCCTCATGTATTAAGGTGAGAATGTCCCCTCATGTATTAAGGTGAGAATATCCCCTCATGTATTAAGGTGAGAATGTCCCCTCATGTATTAAGGTGAGAATGTCCCCTCATGTATGGTGAGGATGTCCCCTCATGTATTAAGGTGAGAATGTCCCCTCATGTATTAAGGTGAGGATGTCCCCACATGTATTAAGGTGAGAATATCCCCTCATGTATTAAGGTGAGGATGTCCCCTCATGTATTAAGGTGAGAATGTCCCCTCATGTATTAAGGTGAGGATGTCCCCACATGTATTAAGGTGAGAATATCCCCTCATGTATTAAGGTGAGAATGTCCCCTCATGTATTAAGGTGAGAATGTCCCCTCATGTATTAAGGTGAGAATGTCCCCTCATGTATTAAGGTGAGAATGTCCCCTCATGTATTAAGGTGAGAATGTCCCCTCATGTATTAAGGTGAGAATGTCCCCTCATGTATTAAGCTGAGAATATCCCCTCATGTATTAAGGTGAGAATATCCCCTCATGTATTAAGGTGAGAATATCCCCTCATGTATTAATGTGAGAATGTCCCCTCATGTATTAATGTGAGAATATCCCCTCATGTATTAATGTGAGAATGTCCCCTCATGTATTAAGGTGAGAATGTCCCCTCATGTATTAATGTGAGAATATCCCCTCATGTATTAATGTGAGAATATCCCCACATGTATTAAGGTGAGAATATCCCCTCATGTATTAAGGTGAGAATATCCCCTCATGTATTAAGGTGAGAATATCCCCTCATGTATTAAGGTGAGAATATCCCCACATGTATTAAGGTGAGAATATCCCCTCATGTATTAAGGTGAGAATATCCCCACATGTATTAAGGTGAGAATATCCCCTCATGTATTAATGTGAGAATATCCCCTCATGTATTAAGGTGAGAATATCCCCTCATGTATTAAGGTGAGAATATCCCCTCATGTATTAAGGTGAGAATATCCCCTCATGTATTAAGGTGAGAATATCCCCTCATGTATTAAGGTGAGAATATCCCCTCATGTATTAAGGTGAGAATATCCCCTCATGTATTAATGTGAGAATGTCCCCTCATGTATTAAGGTGAGAATGTCCCCTCATGTATTAAGGTGAGAATGTCCCCTCATGTATTAATGTGAGAATGTCCCCTTATGTATTAAGGTGAGAACATCCCCTCATGTATTAAGGTGAGAATATCCCATCATGTATTAAGGTGAGAATATCCCCTCATGTATTAAGGTGAGAATATCCCCTCATGTATTAATGTGAGAATATCGCCTCATGTATTAATGTGAGAATATCCCCTCATGTATTAATGTGAGAATATCGCCTCATGTATTAATGTGAGAATGTCCCCTCATGTATTAATGTGAGAATATCCCCTCATGTATTAAGGTGAGAATATCCCCTCATGTATTAATGTGAGAATATCCCCTCATGTATTAATGTGAGAATGTCCCCTCATGTATTAAGGTGAGAATGTCCCCTCATGTATTAAGGTGAGAATGTCCCCTCATGTATTAAGGTGAGAATGTCCCCTCATGTATTAAGGTGAGAATGTCCCCTCATGTATTAAGGTGAGAATGTCCCCTCATGTATTAAGGTGAGAATGTCCCCTCATGTATTAAGGTGAGAATATCCCCTCATGTATTAAGGTGAGAATATCCCCTCATGTATTAAGGTGAGAATATCCCCTCATGTATTAATGTGAGAATATCCCCTCATGTATTAATGTGAGAATATCCCCTCATGTATTAAGGTGAGAATATCCCCTCATGTATTAATGTGAGAATATCCCCTCATGTATTAATGTGAGAATATCCCCTCATGTATTAATGTGAGAATATCCCCACATGTATTAAGGTGAGAATATCCCCTCATGTATTAAGCTGAGAATATCCCCTCATGTATTAAGGTGAGAATATCCCCTCATGTATTAAGGTGAGAATATCCCCACATGTATTAAGGTGAGAATATCCCCTCATGTATTAAGGTGAGAATATCCCCACATGTATTAAGGTGAGAATATCCCCTCATGTATTAAGGTGAGAATATCCCCTCATGTATTAAGGTGAGAATATCCCCTCATGTATTAATGTGAGAATATCCCCTCATGTATTAATGTGAGAATATCCCCACATGTATTAAGGTGAGAATATCCCCTCATGTATTAAGGTGAGAATGTCCCCTCATGTATTAAGGTGAGAATGTCCCCTCATGTATTAAGGTGAGAATGTCCCCTCATGTATTAAGGTGAGAATGTCCCCTCATGTATTAAGGTGAGAATGTCCCCTCATGTATTAAGGTGAGAATGTCCCCTCATGTATTAAGCTGAGAATATCCCCTCATGTATTAAGGTGAGAATATCCCCTCATGTATTAAGGTGAGAATATCCCCTCATGTATTAATGTGAGAATGTCCCCTCATGTATTAATGTGAGAATATCCCCTCATGTATTAATGTGAGAATGTCCCCTCATGTATTAAGGTGAGAATGTCCCCTCATGTATTAATGTGAGAATATCCCCTCATGTATTAAGGTGAGAATGTCCCCTCATGTATTAAGGTGAGAATATCCCCTCATGTATTAAGGTGAGAATGTCCCCTCATGTATTAAGGTGAGAATGTCCCCTCATGTATTAAGGTGAGAATATCCCCTCATGTATTAAGGTGAGAATGTCCCCTCATGTATTAAGGTGAGAATATCCCCTCATGTATTAATGTGAGAATGTCCCCTCATGTATTAAGGTGAGAATGTCCCCTCATGTATTAAGGTGAGAATGTCCCCTCATGTATTAAAGTGAGAATGTCCCCTCATGTATTAAGGTGAGAATGTCCCCTCATGTATTAAGGTGAGAATGTCCCCTCATGTATTAAGGTGAGAATGTCCCCTCATGTATTAAGGTGAGAATATCCCCTCATGTATTAAGGTGAGAATATCCCCTCATGTATTAATGTGAGAATATCCCCTCATGTATTAATGTGAGAATATCCCCACATGTATTAAGGTGAGAATATCCCCTCATGTATTAAGGTGAGAATATCCCCTCATGTATTAAGGTGAGAATATCCCCTCATGTATTAAGGTGAGAATATCCCCACATGTATTAAGGTGAGAATATCCCCTCATGTATTAAGGTGAGAATATCCCCACATGTATTAAGGTGAGAATATCCCCTCATGTATTAATGTGAGAATATCCCCTCATGTATTAAGGTGAGAATATCCCCTCATGTATTAAGGTGAGAATATCCCCTCATGTATTAAGGTGAGAATATCCCCTCATGTATTAAGGTGAGAATATCCCCTCATGTATTAAGGTGAGAATATCCCCTCATGTATTAAGGTGAGAATATCCCCTCATGTATTAATGTGAGAATGTCCCCTCATGTATTAAGGTGAGAATGTCCCCTCATGTATTAAGGTGAGAATGTCCCCTCATGTATTAATGTGAGAATGTCCCCTTATGTATTAAGGTGAGAACATCCCCTCATGTATTAAGGTGAGAATATCCCATCATGTATTAAGGTGAGAATATCCCCTCATGTATTAAGGTGAGAATATCCCCTCATGTATTAATGTGAGAATATCGCCTCATGTATTAATGTGAGAATATCCCCTCATGTATTAATGTGAGAATATCGCCTCATGTATTAATGTGAGAATGTCCCCTCATGTATTAATGTGAGAATATCCCCTCATGTATTAAGGTGAGAATATCCCCTCATGTATTAATGTGAGAATATCCCCTCATGTATTAATGTGAGAATGTCCCCTCATGTATTAAGGTGAGAATGTCCCCTCATGTATTAAGGTGAGAATGTCCCCTCATGTATTAAGGTGAGAATGTCCCCTCATGTATTAAGGTGAGAATGTCCCCTCATGTATTAAGGTGAGAATGTCCCCTCATGTATTAAGGTGAGAATGTCCCCTCATGTATTAAGGTGAGAATGTCCCCTCATGTATTAAGGTGAGAATATCCCCTCATGTATTAAGGTGAGAATATCCCCTCATGTATTAAGGTGAGAATATCCCCTCATGTATTAATGTGAGAATATCCCCTCATGTATTAATGTGAGAATATCCCCTCATGTATTAAGGTGAGAATATCCCCTCATGTATTAATGTGAGAATATCCCCTCATGTATTAATGTGAGAATATCCCCTCATGTATTAATGTGAGAATATCCCCACATGTATTAAGGTGAGAATATCCCCTCATGTATTAAGCTGAGAATATCCCCTCATGTATTAAGGTGAGAATATCCCCTCATGTATTAAGGTGAGAATATCCCCACATGTATTAAGGTGAGAATATCCCCTCATGTATTAAGGTGAGAATATCCCCACATGTATTAAGGTGAGAATATCCCCTCATGTATTAAGGTGAGAATATCCCCTCATGTATTAAGGTGAGAATATCCCCTCATGTATTAATGTGAGAATATCCCCTCATGTATTAATGTGAGAATATCCCCACATGTATTAAGGTGAGAATATCCCCTCATGTATTAAGCTGAGAATATCCCCTCATGTATTAAGGTGAGAATATCCCCTCATGTATTAAGGTGAGAATATCCCCTAATGTATTAATGTGAGAATGTCCCCTCATGTATTAATGTGAGAATATCCCCTCATGTATTAATGTGAGAATGTCCCCTCATGTATTAAGGTGAGAATGTCCCCTCATGTATTAAGGTGAGAATGTCCCCTCATGTATTAAGGTGAGAATGTCCCCTCATGTATTAAGGTGAGAATGTCCCCTCATGTATTAAGGTGAGAATGTCCCCTCTTGTATTAAGGTGAGAATATCCCCATATGTATTAAGGTGAGAATATCCCCTCATGTATTAATGTGAGAATATCCCCTCATGTATTAATGTGAGAATATCCCCTCATGTATTAATGTGAGAATATCCCCTCATGTATTAAGGTGAGAATATCCCCTCATGTATTAAGGTGAGAATGCCCCCTCATGTATTAAGGTGAGAATATCCCCTCATGTATTAAGGTGAAAATATCCCCTCATGTATTAAGGTGAGGATGTCCCCTCATGTATTAAGGTGAGAATGTCCCCTCATGTATTAAGGTGAGAATGTCCCCTCATGTATTAAGGTGAGAATATCCCCTCATGTATTAAGGTGAGAATGTCCCCTCATGTATTAAGGTGAGAATGTCCCCTCATGTATGGTGAGGATGTCCCCTCATGTATTAAGGTGAGAATGTCCCCTCATGTATTAAGGTGAGGATGTCCCCACATGTATTAAGGTGAGAATATCCCCTCATGTATTAAGGTGAGGATGTCCCCTCATGTATTAAGGTGAGAATGTCCCCTCATGTATTAAGGTGAGGATGTCCCCACATGTATTAAGGTGAGAATATCCCCTCATGTATTAAGGTGAGAATGTCCCCTCATGTATTAAGGTGAGAATGTCCCCTCATGTATTAAGGTGAGAATGTCCCCTCATGTATTAAGGTGAGAATGTCCCCTCATGTATTAAGGTGAGAATGTCCCCTCATGTATTAAGGTGAGAATGTCCCCTCATGTATTAAGCTGAGAATATCCCCTCATGTATTAAGGTGAGAATATCCCCTCATGTATTAAGGTGAGAATATCCCCTCATGTATTAATGTGAGAATGTCCCCTCATGTATTAATGTGAGAATATCCCCTCATGTATTAATGTGAGAATGTCCCCTCATGTATTAAGGTGAGAATGTCCCCTCATGTATTAAGGTGAGGATGTCCCCACATGTATTAAGGTGAGAATATCCCCTCATGTATTAAGGTGAGAATGTCCCCTCATGTATTAAGGTGAGAATGTCCCCTCATGTATTAAGGTGAGAATGTCCCCTCATGTATTAAGGTGAGAATGTCCCCTCATGTATTAAGGTGAGAATGTCCCCTCATGTATTAAGGTGAGAATGTCCCCTCATGTATTAAGCTGAGAATATCCCCTCATGTATTAAGGTGAGAATATCCCCTCATGTATTAAGGTGAGAATATCCCCTCATGTATTAATGTGAGAATGTCCCCTCATGTATTAATGTGAGAATATCCCCTCATGTATTAATGTGAGAATGTCCCCTCATGTATTAAGGTGAGAATGTCCCCTCATGTATTAATGTGAGAATATCCCCTCATGTATTAAGGTGAGAATGTCCCCTCATGTATTAAGGTGAGAATATCCCCTCATGTATTAAGGTGAGAATGTCCCCTCATGTATTAAGGTGAGAATGTCCCCTCATGTATTAATGTGAGAATATCCCCTCATGTATTAATGTGAGAATATCCCCACATGTATTAAGGTGAGAATATCCCCTCATGTATTAAGGTGAGAATATCCCCTCATGTATTAATGTGAGAATATCCCCTCATGTATTAAGGTGAGAATATCCCCTCATGTATTAAGGTGAGAATATCCCCTCATGTATTAAGGTGAGAATATCCCCTCATGTATTAAGGTGAGAATATCCCCTCATGTATTAAGGTGAGAATATCCCCTCATGTATTAAGGTGAGAATATCCCCTCATGTATTAATGTGAGAATGTCCCCTCATGTATTAAGGTGAGAATGTCCCCTCATGTATTAAGGTGAGAATGTCCCCTCATGTATTAATGTGAGAATGTCCCCTTATGTATTAAGGTGAGAACATCCCCTCATGTATTAAGGTGAGAATATCCCATCATGTATTAAGGTGAGAATATCCCCTCATGTATTAAGGTGAGAATATCCCCTCATGTATTAATGTGAGAATATCGCCTCATGTATTAATGTGAGAATATCCCCTCATGTATTAATGTGAGAATATCGCCTCATGTATTAATGTGAGAATGTCCCCTCATGTATTAATGTGAGAATATCCCCTCATGTATTAAGGTGAGAATATCCCCTCATGTATTAATGTGAGAATATCCCCTCATGTATTAATGTGAGAATGTCCCCTCATGTATTAAGGTGAGAATGTCCCCTCATGTATTAAGGTGAGAATGTCCCCTCATGTATTAAGGTGAGAATGTCCCCTCATGTATTAAGGTGAGAATGTCCCCTCATGTATTAAGGTGAGAATGTCCCCTCATGTATTAAGGTGAGAATGTCCCCTCATGTATTAAGGTGAGAATATCCCCTCATGTATTAAGGTGAGAATATCCCCTCATGTATTAAGGTGAGAATATCCCCTCATGTATTAATGTGAGAATATCCCCTCATGTATTAATGTGAGAATATCCCCTCATGTATTAAGGTGAGAATATCCCCTCATGTATTAATGTGAGAATATCCCTTCATGTATTAATGTGAGAATATCCCCTCATGTATTAATGTGAGAATATCCCCACATGTATTAAGGTGAGAATATCCCCTCATGTATTAAGCTGAGAATATCCCCTCATGTATTAAGGTGAGAATATCCCCTCATGTATTAAGGTGAGAATATCCCCACATGTATTAAGGTGAGAATATCCCCTCATGTATTAAGGTGAGAATATCCCCACATGTATTAAGGTGAGAATATCCCCTCATGTATTAAGGTGAGAATATCCCCTCATGTATTAAGGTGAGAATATCCCCTCATGTATTAATGTGAGAATATCCCCTCATGTATTAATGTGAGAATATCCCCACATGTATTAAGGTGAGAATATCCCCTCATGTATTAAGCTGAGAATATCCCCTCATGTATTAAGGTGAGAATATCCCCTCATGTATTAAGGTGAGAATATCCCCTCATGTATTAATGTGAGAATGTCCCCTCATGTATTAATGTGAGAATATCCCCTCATGTATTAATGTGAGAATGTCCCCTCATGTATTAAGGTGAGAATGTCCCCTCATGTATTAAGGTGAGAATGTCCCCTCATGTATTAAGGTGAGAATGTCCCCTCATGTATTAAGGTGAGAATGTCCCCTCATGTATTAAGGTGAGAATGTCCCCTCTTGTATTAAGGTGAGAATATCCCCATATGTATTAAGGTGAGAATATCCCCTCATGTATTAATGTGAGAATATCCCCTCATGTATTAATGTGAGAATATCCCCTCATGTATTAATGTGAGAATATCCCCTCATGTATTAAGGTGAGAATATCCCCTCATGTATTAAGGTGAGAATATCCCCTCATGTATTAATGTGAGAATATCCCCTCATGTATTAATGTGAGAATATCCCCACATGTATTAAGGTGAGAATATCCCCTCATGTATTAAGCTGAGAATATCCCCTCATGTATTAAGGTGAGAATATCCCCTCATGTATTAAGGTGAGAATATCCCCACATGTATTAAGGTGAGAATATCCCCTCATGTATTAAGGTGAGAATATCCCCACATGTATTGAGGTGAGAATATCCCCTCATGTATTAATGTGAGAATATCCCCTCATGTATTAAGGTGAGAATATCCCCTCATGTATTAAGGTGAGAATATCCCCTCATGTATTAATGTGAGAATGTCCCCTCATGTATTAATGTGAGAATGTCCCCTCATGTATTAAGGTGAGAATATCCCCTCATGTATTAAGGTGAGAATATCCCCTCATGTATTAAGGTGAGAATGTCCCCTCATGTATTAGGGTGAGAATGTCCCCTCATGTATTAAGGTGAGAATGTCCCCTCATGTATTAAGGTGAGAATATCCCCTCATGTATTATTGTGAGAATATCCCCTCATGTATTAAGGTGAGAATGTCCCCTCATGTATTAATGTGAGAATATCCCCTCATGTATTAAGGTGAGAATATCCCCTCATGTATTAATGTGAGAATATCCCCTCATGTATTAAGGTGAGAATATCCCCTCATGTATTAATGTGAGAATATCCCCTCATGTATTAAGGTGAGAATATCCCCTCATGTATTAAGGTGAGAATATCCCCTCATGTATTAAGGTGAGAATATCCCCTCATGTATTAATGTGAGAATATCGCCTCATGTATTAATGTGAGAATGTCCCCTCATGTATTAATGTGAGAATATCCCCTCATGTATTAAGGTGAGAATATCCCCTCATGTATTAATGTGAGAATATCCCCTCATGTATTAATGTGAGAATGTCCCCTCATGTATTAAGGTGAGAATGTCCCCTCATGTATTAAGGTGAGAATGTCCCCTCATGTATTAAGGTGAGAATGTCCCCTCATGTATTAAGGTGAGAATGTCCCCTCATGTATTAAGGTGAGAATGTCCCCTCATGTATTAAGGTGAGAATGTCCCCTCATGTATTAAGGTGAGAATATCCCCTCATGTATTAAGGTGAGAATATCCCCTCATGTATTAAGGTGAGAATATCCCCTCATGTATTAATGTGAGAATATCCCCTCATGTATTAATGTGAGAATATCCCCTCATGTATTAAGGTGAGAATATCCCCTCATGTATTAATGTGAGAATATCCCTTCATGTATTAATGTGAGAATATCCCCTCATGTATTAATGTGAGAATATCCCCACATGTATTAAGGTGAGAATATCCCCTCATGTATTAAGCTGAGAATATCCCCTCATGTATTAAGGTGAGAATATCCCCTCATGTATTAAGGTGAGAATATCCCCACATGTATTAAGGTGAGAATATCCCCTCATGTATTAAGGTGAGAATATCCCCACATGTATTAAGGTGAGAATATCCCCTCATGTATTAAGGTGAGAATATCCCCTCATGTATTAAGGTGAGAATATCCCCTCATGTATTAATGTGAGAATATCCCCTCATGTATTAATGTGAGAATATCCCCACATGTATTAAGGTGAGAATATCCCCTCATGTATTAAGCTGAGAATATCCCCTCATGTATTAAGGTGAGAATATCCCCTCATGTATTAAGGTGAGAATATCCCCTCATGTATTAATGTGAGAATGTCCCCTCATGTATTAATGTGAGAATATCCCCTCATGTATTAATGTGAGAATGTCCCCTCATGTATTAAGGTGAGAATGTCCCCTCATGTATTAAGGTGAGAATGTCCCCTCATGTATTAAGGTGAGAATGTCCCCTCATGTATTAAGGTGAGAATGTCCCCTCATGTATTAAGGTGAGAATGTCCCCTCTTGTATTAAGGTGAGAATATCCCCATATGTATTAAGGTGAGAATATCCCCTCATGTATTAATGTGAGAATATCCCCTCATGTATTAATGTGAGAATATCCCCTCATGTATTAATGTGAGAATATCCCCTCATGTATTAAGGTGAGAATATCCCCTCATGTATTAAGGTGAGAATATCCCCTCATGTATTAATGTGAGAATATCCCCTCATGTATTAATGTGAGAATATCCCCACATGTATTAAGGTGAGAATATCCCCTCATGTATTAAGCTGAGAATATCCCCTCATGTATTAAGGTGAGAATATCCCCTCATGTATTAAGGTGAGAATATCCCCACATGTATTAAGGTGAGAATATCCCCTCATGTATTAAGGTGAGAATATCCCCACATGTATTGAGGTGAGAATATCCCCTCATGTATTAATGTGAGAATATCCCCTCATGTATTAAGGTGAGAATATCCCCTCATGTATTAAGGTGAGAATATCCCCTCATGTATTAATGTGAGAATGTCCCCTCATGTATTAATGTGAGAATGTCCCCTCATGTATTAAGGTGAGAATATCCCCTCATGTATTAAGGTGAGAATATCCCCTCATGTATTAAGGTGAGAATGTCCCCTCATGTATTAGGGTGAGAATGTCCCCTCATGTATTAAGGTGAGAATGTCCCCTCATGTATTAAGGTGAGAATATCCCCTCATGTATTATTGTGAGAATATCCCCTCATGTATTAAGGTGAGAATGTCCCCTCATGTATTAATGTGAGAATATCCCCTCATGTATTAAGGTGAGAATATCCCCTCATGTATTAATGTGAGAATATCCCCTCATGTATTAAGGTGAGAATATCCCCTCATGTATTAATGTGAGAATATCCCCTCATGTATTAAGGTGAGAATATCCCCTCATGTATTAAGGTGAGAATATCCCCTCATGTATTAAGGTGAGAATATCCCCTCATGTATTAATGTGAGAATATCGCCTCATGTATTAAGGTGAGAATACCCCCTCATGTATTAAGGTGAGAATATCCCCTCATGTATTAAGTTGTTCGTGGCTATTTTTAGTTTTTTTTTTTAAAATAGGTTAAATAAAACACAATTTAACATTTTAATTAATGATGTACAGGATGTCGCCAAAATATCCATCGCATCAGATGGGCCTGGGAACAGATTACAGCAGAGCAATGCACGAATGCCAACAAGTTTTTAAGGTGCAGTTTTAAAGGTAAGGAATTATTACAAGAAGATATGTTTATTTTATAATTATGTATGCGTTCGGTGTTAAATTTTAAACGTTTTAAGAATTGAAAATTTATTTTTATTAAGAATTGAAAGTTAATTTTTTTTTGTTTTGTGTTATTACTTTTCTCCGAAGAAAAGTTAAGTTGAACTTGGAGCTTTACATACAGACATTTCATTTTTTCGGCCAAGAAGATTTTTGTTGTTTTTTTTTGGGGGGGGGGTGGAAGATAAATCATATACGTTTAATGATTTTTATATAGGCATTATGACAGATAGCATATTCACAATTGAGTATTAGTTTTTTTACGTTTTTCTGGGGTACGAAGCAAAAACGAGAAATATGCCAAGGGACATTTTATCTTTCCTTTTTCATCCTGCATTGATTGAAGTTTGGGAGTACATTTTTTGGGGACATCTTATCTATAATTTCTCGTAATCATTCAGAGAGCTTTTCATTGCTATAGGAATACTCTGGTTTAGACTAGATGCACTTTATGAAGTAGGTTCATTTAGTAAATCCTGTTTAGAATTTAAGTTTTTCTCTAGTAAAACATGTTGTAAGGCACGAAATATGTGAAAGGTTTTCAGGCAATCTCCACGGAGTAAGCAGGATGAGGCAAAAGCTCTCAAATGAATTCAATATTTTTTTTGCAGAGTTTTTGGAGCCGTAATTGGTCTAGCATTATCATGATAAAACAACACTTTGTTGACAAACACCATTCAATTTTAATTTACGTTATGAATTCATCCTGTCTGCCATCTTGTACACTGCTAATGGTGGCTACTAGATTTTTTAGAAGTACTACTTTCTACATTTTTTTAAACTATTTCTGAGTAGCCCAAGCAGATACACCATAAACACTATTCATTTTTATCGCTGCAGACTTCAGAGATTCCCCACACGAATATAAAAGTGTAACACAGCATGTTCTTATTGATTGTCGATATTAACATTCTGTGGATACTAATATCCGTCTGATTTTTAGGTAAATCGGACACAGGTTGACTAACACATTAGCCCAGCGAAGGTAAGTGTCGAAATCTTATTGGCCTAGCTGTGAGTCATAAGAAAGCCCATGCATGCTTTAAATGCGCACGAACTTACTGACTAGCCTAATAAATAAGAAACACTTTCTGCTATTCGAAAAGTTCTCTTAAAATTATAATGAGTTGTAGAAAACAAGGATGTAGTTCTAAGAAGACTTAGCGTCCGGGTTTCGCGTCCTTGGTTCCTTTCTTCGGGTAGAATTACAAAGACTGCTTACTAATTCAGCCTTGACTCCTAGGGTCTTCGTTCCACCTTCTTAAGCTCATTTCACAATCGCAAATTATTATATGAGTCAATGAGTATAAATTTGTAGGTGCTCGATGACTCGTTTGTTGAGTCAAAATTATTTATGGCCTGCGGCTATACAATAAACAGCATTGAGGTTGGTCTTAGAGGTGTTGGCACGGATTGATGTGGTAGGCAATGAGCCTTAATACGGCTGGGTTGGTCTTAGAGGTGTTGGCACGGATTGATGTGGTAGGCAATGGGCCTTAATAAGGCTGGGTTGGTCTTAGAGGTGTTGGCACGGATTGATGTGGTAGGCAATGAGCCTTAATACGGCTGGGTTGGTCTTAGAGGTGTTGGCACGGATTGATGTGGTAGGCAATGGGCCTTAATAAGGCTGGGTTGGTCTTAGAGGTGTTGGCACGGATTGATGTGGTAGGCAATGAGCCTTAATACGGCTGGGTTGGTCTTAGAGGTGTTGGCACGGATTGATGTGGTAGGCAATGGGCCTTAATAAGGCTGGGTTGGTCTTAGAGGTGTTGGCACGGATTGATGTGGTAGGCAATGAGCCTTAATATGGCTGGGTTGGTCTTAGAGGTGTTGGCACGGATTGATGTGGTAGGCAATGAGCCTTAATAAGGCTGGGTTGGTCTTAGAGGTGTTGGCACGGATTGATGTGGTAGGCAATGAGCCTTAATACGGCTGGGTTGGTCTTAGAGGTGTTGGCACGGATTGATGTGGTAGGCAATGAGCCTTAATACGGCTGGGTTGGTCTTAGAGGTGTTGGCACGGATTGATGTGGTAGGCAATGAGCCTTAATACGGCTGGGTTGGTCTTAGAGGTGTTGGCACGGATTGATGTGGTAGGCAATGAGCCTTAATAAGGCTGGGTTGGTCTTAGAGGTGTTGGCACGGATTGATGTGGTAGGCAATGAGCCTTAATACGGCTGGGTTGGTCTTAAAGGTGTTGGCACGGATTGATGTGGTAGGCAATGAGCCTTAATAAGGCTGGGTTGGTCTTAGAGGTGTTGGCACGGATTGATGTGGTAGGCTATGAGCCTTAATACGGCTGGGTTGGTCTTGTAATGCGTGGAAATCTCGAGGGATGAGAAAATTTTCTTGTCTTTTGCAGTCTATCAGTATGTGTTTTATCGTCAGAGAAACACTAGGGATGGTAATTACTAGAGCCCGGAAGTTAGGCAAAATGCCTTTTTTATCTGAATGGATTTATTGAAGAATCAGATAGAAATAACTATGTTTTCGTCCATTTAGGAAGTGTAGAGACAATTTTTATTTTGCCTTTTTTGCCTATTTTGGCTTCCGTTGCCTTTTTTTGCCCTTTTTGCTCGTTATGGAATTTTTTTCTGCGATTTAAACATTTTAAAAAGCACATCGAAGAAAAAAAGGTTGCACAAATTAAATTACATATTGCCGTCACAAATATTTATTCAAAAGCTTATTTTCCCAACCCATGGATTGAACCTCTGTAAATAACAGAACCTTCCTTAGTAAAAGGAATGCACAAGCATAATGAATAGGAGAGGAGAGGATGACAGAAGTACGTCTCCTTCCTCACACCCCTTTTGCTGTGACAATGAGTAATTACCTTGTATTCCGGATTTCGAAATGATTAGATAATGCAGAGGAAGTTTTTCCATAATGAAAAACATTTTTTTTCTGAGAAGGTCTGCGACAGTTGATACTTTGAAAAAGCATCTTGTTGTTGCTTGTAACAAGGGAAACTAAGAGTAAGTACACTAATTCTGTGATAAATTGAAAATAAAGAAATGAATGAGTATTTAAAATACATATTTTCATTAATAATGAGTGAGATTCCTCTTTGCCTTCACTTCTAATAAATGCCTATTTTAATTACAGTACTGCCTATTTTCAGTATTTCAAGTGACTTTTTGCCTTCCTATTTTAACCAAAAATAAATGCCTAACTTCCGGGCTCTAATAATTACATTGTGAACACAAGGGCCAATCCTGTCTATTCTTGATGTAGGAATGTGTTAATATTGAGTGTTCAATTCTAAGCCTGCTTATGGCAAGTTGGTATTTTCTGCTTAAATACAATTGATTATTGAGTAATGCATTGATTGTGTTAGCGCGGTTCCTCCCTCCCCCATAGGGAGGAACCCCGCTTATAGAGTTGATACAATGAAACAATCCGGAAGTGCCGACTAGAAAATTTCGCGTTTCAGAACCCCTAGAGACCGAAAATAACGGTGGTTCAAATTTGTATATAAATATATATGTATATATGTATATATTTATTTATATATATATATATATATATATATATATATATATATATATATATATATATTTGTCTGTTCGCTCATTTCTGGCTTCCCTGATGGTCCGATTTTGATGAAATTTGGTACAAAAATCCGTCGTCCAATTTGAAAGGTCAAATTCGTTAACCAGCAAAATCCGCCCACTGGAGGATGGCGTTTGGGGCGAAATTCGCGCAGAAAAAATCGTAACGCTTACGTTTTTGAGTTAATAAGCTTCTAAGTACTCTTTTTATAGGCTTCTTGGGCTAGAAAAACGAATGAAACCATTTTGAAGGCGATAGCTTTAACCGTTGTCGAGAAAATTGGAAAAATAGTTAAAATATATTTATATATAATTTGAATTCCGTTTTTGGTTTGGGTACTTAGAATCACGGGATTCAGTTGAAACATTATCTGCATGTTCTAACTTCATTAAAACTAATATGTTGAAAGTTATGTAACGTTTGGAGTTAAGGAAGGGTTAGAATAAAATATTTTATGAACAGACATGAAAAGTTTTGGTATCTTTGTACACTTTCCTTAATATCTCGAAAAAGGTTGAGAATCTTGGGAAACGGAAGATGGCCATTAGAAAGGTCACTAAATTCTCTACAAAAATGGTTCTAAAGAAAGTTTTGATTAGGCGATGTCAATCGGAGAAATAAGTGCATAAAACTTTAAAGTAATTGATTTCGCTTATTCGAACTGTTCTTTTTCTCTTTGATTTTGGTACTTAGAATTATTGGATTCAGTTGAAACATTTTCTGCATGTTCTACATTCATTAAAACTAATATGATGAAATTTTTGTTACGTTTGGAGTTTAGGAAGGGTTAGAATAAAATATTTTATTAACAGACATAAAAAGTTTTGGTAACTTTGTATACTTTCCTTAATATCTCGAAAAAGGTTGAGAATCTTGGGAAACGGAAGATAACCATTAGAAAGCTCACTAAATGCTCTACAAAAATGGTTCTGATGAAAGTTTTGATTAGGCGATGTCAATCGGAGAAATAAGTGCTTAAAACTTTAAAGTAATTGATTTCGCTTATTCGAACTGTTCTTTTTGTCTGTTTTATTCCGTGTTATTTTTAAATTGCTTATAGTCAGATAATGTATTTGACAATAAAACAGATTAAGTAAAATAAGAAGATCAATTTATTGTTAGAAATGTAGCGTTCAAAGAGAGAGATCCCAAGGCTTTCTAAATGCCTCTGAGCGGAGGCCTTTCTGCCCGACTTATGGTATAGCTGACCCATACAGGTAAGATTGTAAATCAAGACCTTTCAAGACTGGTTTGTTTGAGATTTCATTTGGATAGCTGTTTCGCTATTGATCTAAATAAAGTAATAACTGTTTCTATTCTATGCCTTCATAAACACTAGAGATAAGAACGGAACCGCGCTAAGATGACGCAGTTCCTGCGAATCGGACTTTTTTAATTTCTCGTTATTTTTTAGTAACCAGAGTTTTAGCCAATCTTGTGATATGTGTTTCCTTACTGTGCTAAATTATTTATTTATTTTTTAGTTACTCCAATGGCTATGTCATATTTTAAAGTTGCTTCTTTGGCGTAGTTGTCTACGTCTGTACTTAGTCCTATATGATAGGGTGGACTCAACTGACAAAATGAATAATAAATGTTCAGTAATGTCGGAAAAAATTGAAATCGAAAAAAGCCTTTTGAATTGTTGATCACTTTCGGAAAGAAATGGACGTTTTGAACTTTTATGATTGGGCAATGAAAATTGTAAGGCTTTTCCAGTCATTTTAAGGCCAATAAACCAAGTTCAGCACATTTCAAAGGAATTAACTCCTGCATTTGAAAAAAATATAAAAATGAGCTTGGCAACGTTGGCAACAAACTAATTTCTGTTAGTAAATTTGAAAACCATAAGTAAATAAAGTGGCAACGTAGAATAAATCACAACTCATAAAAAAAGTGAATAAGAATATGAAGTAAAAAATGATAGATAATTAAATTAATAATACGGATTTGAAACAGGAGTTGTACAAATTAAATTAATTATTTACAGTTTGGTGTAAAAATTTGTTCTTTAAAAATTCTTGATTCTGTCCAATTTGGTGTGGGCTTCCTTCTGTCAGTAAGTCCTGTTTATCGTGGGGCATATTTAAGTTACTTAATTGTCTGCAGAATGTAAGAATGTGTTTAACCAGACAGAGTACAATTGCAAAATTCAAAAGTTGGTATGCCCTTTCTTTCAAGTAAGTTCAAAAGGGTGTGACTATTTCGAAGCTTGGTTATCTCGTTGGGATAAGTGTTCCGAAAGGTTTTCTTCGTATTTTTAATTTCTTTCAATTCGGCTTGTTTCTAACTACTCACTTTCCGATTCGTACTGAGTGTGGATTTTTCCTTTGAGAGCAGAGTATTTAAGTGGGTTTGATGTCTTTGTGCCCATTTAATGAAAAATGATTAAAAAATGTTTTTTAGGTATTATTTAACTTAAATAAAATTAATAAATAGCCTTTATTTATGCCACCCTTCTTGATATTAGAATATCCAAGGGCATTTAACTCCTAGTTGACAGGAGATTATTCACCGGAAACAAGAACAGACTATGAAGGTGCCAAGAATGAAGCCTTGACACAGATCCCGGGAGCTGGCTTTAGTAACTGATGCAGCCGTGTGAGAGGTGAAGTACTTACACAGTCAGGATATCATCCTGGAAGAGATAGTCACGATGTCGTAGGAGTACCAACAAGGTAGCTCAAAACTCAAGGTCAAAACAGTATGGCATCCAAATTTGAAAAGGAATATCTATTTATCTGTCCTCCCGTTTTTTTATTCATTGAAATAGCTTGAAGTGGAAAATACAGTTTTTCTGGACGGTTTTGGGCAAAGTTTATCTGCAGACAAAGAAGGTAAAAAAGCTGCAAGAATGGAATCGCCTTCGCTACACATTTATAAACACGTGGACATCAAACTTGGCTCAGAAGAACGGCTCGCCGCGGTTAATTTATTAATAATTTAAATAATCCATGCATAGATTCAACTGAGGAGGCTAGTGGTGGCATCAATCTCCAAAAATTCTTCAATTTGTTACATGTAGTTTCTCTTAGGATTCTTTTCAATTCTATTAGAAACCTTTTGCTCGCCTGGAAATTTCTTCATTTTCAAGGAATAGGAATAATGGTTATTCTATTGATATCTAAATTGACTAACATTTTAATACAAAATACTACAAATCCCAAAAATACAAAATTCCCAGTTTTACTCCCTAATTTCAAAATATTACTTTTTTTATAACTTAACAAATTCGTTGGCTTGTGATTTATTGTCCCATAATTCTTTGACATTTAATTTTCATTGAAAAATGCCATCATATTTCCCAGATCGGTAATTCTTAATAGCTCTGCTAAATTTCTTAACATAATGCAATAGAGTGAGGAATAACGGACTAGCCTATACTCTAAAGTGCGTGAAGCGAAAGCATGTCCTGTGCTTTAGTACGCAATGAGGCTTAAATTTTAATATATAATACCGAGAGAAAGTTAATGTCTTTTATAGCTAGACTTTCGAAGCGACGGTTGACAGGCCGCCTTTTCCTTGGGGCTTTTCAGCCGTAAAGGGTTATTCATCTTATAGGACTATCCTTTCAGTTAGTTGTTTTTATTTTACCGTTAATATGCTTTAGCGGTGATTAAACTGAAAAAAAAAACGCTACTAAAAAGCGTTACGAAAAACTGTCCGTTCGCGCTGCGCGGTGGCCATGTACGAAAAAGAAGACTGTATGTTATACAGTACATTATATAGGTTTCTCGGGTGGTTCTAAAGCATATTTATGTTCCGGAATTTGAGCAGAAGGCTCTAAACGAAATTAATTTCTTTCTTTTTTATATTGTACGTACCATTAACATTGTTTTATTTCTCCCACTTTTCTGTTCTATTCACGTAGGAATCAGGAATGCTGCATCTCTCCCCCGAAATTTTGATTTGATCAGTAAAAATGTGTCATAAAAACCTAAAAAAAAAAATTAAGTGAGATCACTTCGTTCAGAAAAAAATATTTTTTTTAGATGTAATAGCGTTTTAGATGGCTACCTATTCCAAGTTCTAGATTGTTAGTACCCCCCCCCCCCCCCCCCCCCCCAATGCTCCCAGTCTCCCCCCCCCCCGAAACTATTTCCTATATACGCCCCTGGCCTTTATAAATTTTTGTGTAAAATTAAATTATTTGATCAGTAAATTCTGTTTGAAGAGATGATGATATATGGTTGTTTATTAATATTAAACTGCTTAAATTTGTTATGTGTAATCAGAACGGCAGTGCATAAAACTCCAAATTAATATAACCGTAAATTTATTAAAATGGCTCTACATGTTTTATTATCACCTTTTAATCTCTTAGAAAAAATGAGAGGTGAATCATATTTTTTGAATCTTCACAGGTGCAAAAGGACTAATATATATATATATATATATATATATATATATATATATATATATTATATATATATATATATATATATGTACACACACACACACACACATTATATTTAGTTGGCTGTCTATTCCAAGTTGTAGATTGTTAGTATTTCATATCCCTCAAATCCTCCCGGCCCCCCTAAATTATTTCCTATAAACGCCCCTGAGATCCAATGTTAAGAACATTTTTCTCCAAGAACATCCACATAGCCGAAGCACCGTTCTACCTGCAGACTCACGTGTATTACAGCAGTTATGCAAGACATGATCATGTGTGCCAAGGTTCGTGAGCAGGTTTTTCAGATTCCCGCCTTAAATCGCTATTTGATGAAGGTCGTTCCTGATTGGCTAGAATTAGCGCGAATTCGACGGCGCGCGTAACTGGCCGCTAGCGGCAGTCCGTGTAATGATGGTCGCGTTAAAACGAGAATCAACACACTTTCTAGGTACATATTGTTAATATGGTTATTCTTTAATCAGAAGTGTCCTTTTAGCTCAATCCGAAGAACGTCTATTAACAAATTTATATTCATAAAAAAAAATCTTTGAAACATTTCTTCAAAATTGCATGTGTTAAAATTAATAAATATTACTTATCAATGTGCTCAATAATAAAAAATACTACAGTAAAATTTAAAAATTAAGAAACAATGAATTATGAATTCAAAATTTTATTTTCTCTATTTATTATTTATTTATTTAAATTGTTTAGCGTCCATTATTATTAACTAAGAATTTTAGGACGGGTCATCTTTAGGCTAACGCCCTTTTCTAGCCAGGATAGGGCTGATGCCTTTTCTTTTTTCTAAAGAAAAGCCACCCCTTCATGGTGGGAATCGAACCCATGACCTTTGGCATGAAGTGATAAGTGTTCACGCCTTAACACTCACAGCCACCCGGACTCCTCTATCTATTTATTAAAACACCTACATGTTTAATACCATTTTGGTGCTAATTCTAGTCCCATACATGAAAAAGAGTTTGACCACTCAGACCTTGTTTTAGTTTTCAGGCTACTATAGAGACCTCAAAAGTTTATGAAACATGTAAAGAGTTAAATAAATAAACAATTCTATTAGTTAATTATTCAATTCAATTAACAAAACCATAATTAATTCCTGAATAAATGAGTATTTTGTCTGTTTGAATTGCAGCAGATTCTTCATTTTAATCCAGAATATGTTTGTATTAATTTATTATCATCGCCATCAGAATGCCACAATGAATATTAGGCAAAATTCTGAAATCCCGTAGAGAATAATATTTTGAATATTCGGTTTAAATTTTAGTTCTTATATTACACCACAAATAATTTCTTTATTTTTATTTTTTTTTTTTTTTTTTTTTTTTTTTTTTTTTTTTTTTTACGGCGCATCGACAAATGAGAAGAAATCATCTTGGCCATTAGCGCCGGGCCTCCACGGTGCAACCAGGAATTTTCTCAGCGAGCCCTGAGATGAGAAAATTCCTGTCGCCGGTGGGGATCGAACCCACCATCTCCCGCTTATGAATCCAGCGCGCTAGCCACTAGACCACGGGAGACCCCTAATTTCTTTATTCTTCAAATTTTTGTGCTAGGCGGAAGGTCGAAAAATAAAAAACTTCAATAAATAGTTACACTAACTTTATTTCGTCCCTACATGTTTCACAACTTTTTGACCTTGGAGACTAGACGTGGCCCTAAGTTTTTACTATTGGAAGGTTCTCCTGCTCAAGTTGAGGCTTCAAGTTTTATATGTGTAACTTTTTCCTCTGAGGCACTATAAAGATTCAATTTTCTGGTCGCGTCGTTTGAAGGTCAGAATCGTGGCCCCAGGCACTCTATAGACTCACTCAGACTTATTGGGCTCCTGCAAAGTGCTGACACTGGTGTGACACCTCTGCACTGCCCCCTCTACAGTGGTCCACTGCAGAGGGTGTAGTGGACTGTTACGAGACGGGGACCAGCTGACGATGGTGGTATTACGTCATAAAGGCAACTCAAACATCTTTCTCCACCACAAAGATCTATTCCGTTCTCCATAGCCGCTCTTGTGTAGTGTGAAGCTTTATTGTCAATAGGCAGGGGAAAAAATCAATCTTTGTGCCAGGTCTCATGTTAAATTTTACTGTATATTTATTTATATATAATTTCCAGAAGTTGATTAAAAATGAAATTGGCCGTTCCAAAGTGAATATGTATGTCAAGGCTGGGAAGGATCGAGCACCTGATATGATCTGAGAGGAAATGCCAATCAGATCGACATAAAAACCAAGCTAATAACAGAGCTTTAGTTAATTGCTTGTAAATTACAGGTATCCATTAGCCAAATACCTAGAATGAAACTCGATTATAGGTCGATATCAGGTGTTTTTCTTCTCATTCTCAACCCATCCGTGGAACTTAGCCAGGAAGGTTAACTCGATTACTTAAGGGGTAATAGTACCTTGTACATTTTATTTTTATGGGCTACAATTCTTCTAAACAAAAATGGTATCCTAGAGTGTATATGCGAAGATACAATTTTTTAAATGGGCAAAATATACGATTTTCCGAGTGAAGTCCCGACGCCGAATGTACGCGATGGTTTGAATTTATTTTTTTTATTTTTTTTTTTTTTTTATTTTTTATTTTTAGCAAGCTTCAATTCGTCCCATTTTAATTGTTAAGTTTTTTTTTTTGGTCTTTCTTCAATAAATTTCAAAATAAAAACCCATTTTCTTATCTTAATTACAAGAAATTATGAAAAAAAATTAAATAGGAAAAAACCTACATTTCAGAACATTATTATTTATTTATATAATTTAAACAGTGTTCCGCTTCTTGGCAATAACACAGTGAGCAGCATCTTATGAATTTAGTCTCACTAGGAAATCAGCTTGTTTGATTGCATATTTTTAAATGTATGTGTAAAGGTAGTGTGATAGGGTTTTAAATGAAAATATCACTTAAAGTTCATAGGAACTTAATGTCTTCAAAACAACACGCTTTCGGTCATCAAATAAGGTCGTACAGTCCTGTGTTCCTGAAGTATGTCAGAACATTAGACACTTTAAAGACGTTTTCTCAAAACTATGTTTTTCAAATCGGGCGATACTCTGGCGTCTTCAATTCTTGACCGATCAACTTCAAATATTAACAGCAGCTTTCTAATGATATTTGCTAATAAATTACGTAGGAGTTCTTTGATTAATTGAATTATAACGATTTTATGACCGATTTTCGACGGATTTTTTAATAGATATTGAATAATTGTTCACCATTTTCGAAAAGATTAATATTTCTTAAAAATCCTACGTACTTCACTAGATTTAACCTTCTTTCGAAATAATTTTAGTTGTTGTTGTTAGTTTAGACTATTGCCCCCCATTTTGTTTTCCGAAGAACTTAAACTTATTTTTTTGGATACTTTAACATCCCATTTAAAACGTTAGACATAAGGAATGGGAAAATATTGATTTATTTGTTCTTTATAAATTCAAGAAAATGACTTGATTTTGATCTAACAAGGTAGTAATACCCCTTAACCCTAGGATGTTACTTTAAGCCTCCCATGCTTTGGTTTTATTCATGTCTCTGTCCAGAAAATTATGGAAAATTCAGGGAAAAATCTATTTGCGAGGAATATATATTAAAAAAAGAGAGTTTTTAAATGATTTGTTTTCTTGCAAAAAGTTGTTGTTTTTGTTTTGGCCAAAGAGCACCAAGAGCTCCCTCCCCTTCCTATGGGACATAGACAACCACCAAATTGGGAATTCCTTCATTATTAAAATTTAATGTTAATTAGTATTTTTTTTTAAATATGTATTCATGCTATCATAATTAAGTCCTGTGTTTTTGAATATTTAAAAAATTAGGTCGATATTTTATTTTTTTATAAACCTCTTCTTTGTTTCAAATAAATTTTCTTAAATAAATGTATTTAAATATTTTGTTCTTACTAAGGTTGCGTTTACATCTGATAGGTATTGCAGGATATTTATGTCCTGATGGAAGTGTTAAGAATTCATATGCTACTTTTTTATTGGCAGATAGATAAGGAGAGAAAGTTTTGTTAACATCAGGTTCTTTCCGAAAAGTGAGAAATAACATTTATTTCGCGATAAGAAAATAAAATTCAGATATCGAAGATTTTATGTTTCTAAATAGGTGATAAATCCTTTTAATACTTATATTTTTATGAAGTATGAATCTTTTCAAATTTCCCAACGTTCTAATTTGTGTAATTTTAAAGAATTTATTCTTTATCAGATCTTCCTCAATTTATTCTTTATCAGATCTTCCTCAATTTATTCTTTATCAGATCTTCCTCAATTTATTCTTTATCAGATCTTCCTCAATTTATTCTTTATCAGATCGTCCTCAATTTATTCTTTATCAGATCTTCCTCAATTTCCAACGAAAAAGGATTATTTATTTATTGGTTTGAAGAGCTCCATAGGAATGCAAAACTTTTATAAATATACTCTATCAGAACATTATGTAAAGATGATATAATTATTTTAGCCCGGCGTGCCATGCTACACCTACATTCTGCATCTAGAAAAACCCAAATAAATTAGAAACCAAATAAGTAATATTAAAATGTAATAACACAAATCTGTAACTGTTCGGGTTCACAGTTTCGAACCTCGGAACTCTGAGTCCTAGACGATTTTAACCTAGCCAATGACACTCCCCGGATCATGACCTAAATGTGTGCCAAGTTCGGTCAAATACGGCCAAACGGTGTGGATTTGTATATAGAACACACAGACATACAAACAGCTGATAGACGTTTTTGCCCTAGCCTGCAAGACCGACCTTTGTGGTCAAAATCGGTCAAACGGTTTGTATCTGGTATCTGTATAAAGAACAAACAGACAGACACGTGATTTATATATATATATATATATATATATATATATATATATATATATATATATATATATATATATATATATATATTAATTCTTCTGAATATGACCCAATATATATTTTCCACTTGTTCTTTTTTCTTTATTTGGCAGAGGGTCGATGAAGCAGAAAACCATTTGTTTTTGTTCAACTATTTTATTTCATCTATTTTGCCCGACATGTTTCGTGCCTTAATTCGCACCTCTTCAGGGGCTTTCCTATGAAAAAATATTTTCATAGGACAACTTTCAAAAGCACAACTTTTGCAAAAACGAATAGTACAACATGCTAAAAGTATTGACACTAACGAGAACAGGACGACTTTGACGGAACACGCAATAAATGAAAAACATAGTTTTAATTTTACCGACGTTGATATTTTAAATAAAGAAAGGAATACATTAAAAAGAAAGATAAAAGAAAACATTTATATAATTAAAAACTCAAAAACAGCAATAAATAAAAAAAACCGATTTGAAAAATGTCCATCAAATTTTCCATAGTATTATAAATTAAACCCCATGAGCTATTTTACCGATAATCGATACAATTAAAAGAGCCGAAAGAATCGATAGGATATAGCCATATTCATTACCTCAAATGACTTATCAGCATTACGCCTGACTCAAGCCAGTACACATGACGAGAGGACTTCCCGATAAGGTAGGATAAGAATTTTTAATAAAATGATATTTTCTTAACAGTAGATTAATTTAGAGAAATGATAAATGTTTATTATGTACAAAATTTGAATTTGGGATTTACGAAAAAATATTTTTTCATAGGAAAGCCCCTGAAGAGGTGCGAATTAAGGCACGAAACATGTCGGGCAAAATAGATGAAATAAAATAGTTGAACAAAAACAAATGGTGTTCTGCTTCATCGACCCTCTGCCAAATAAAGAAAAAAGAACAAGTGGAAAATATACATATATATATATATAATCAATTTAAATGTTATAGTTGTTTTATTTGATATAACTAAATAATAAGCCAACAGACTTAGCCACGATGATTAAACAGGTCCCCATATTTGACATACCTAATAGACGATTTTTATTTTTTTATCTACGCACATTTTAACAACAACCTTGCTCCGCTCACAGCACTACAAGGTATAAATAATCCTTCAAAATTGGACAAAATAGTTTAACTTTATTAATATATATATAAAGAAATTACGGGTAGTAAATTATTTTTAATTACGAAGTTATCAAATAAGTAATTTAAAAGTTAAGAAAATAACGTAGACATATAAATAAAATTAGTAAAAATAAATGTGAAATATTGGAAAGATCTTAATTGTTTTAGTAAATAATTTATTAAAAAATGATTATACATATTTAATAAATTAAGCCGAATAATAAACGATATGCCATGATATTGATTAAATTAACAAACGTGAAAAACCATTAAAATTACCACCTGGTAAGTCCATTACTACTAAATGGATATGATAAGAGAAACACTTATCATTCATTAACTATCACTTTATCAGTTCAAATGTTGTGAATGAGTGAGAGTGAACTGCTTGACAGCCAGTGGCGTAACTAAGGTGACAGACTAGAAAGTAATCTTAGACCGGGTTTCCTAAAGCTAATGGACTCAAATCTAGTTTCTATTGTATATATCTAATATACAAAACCCTCGCGTCACTGTGTTCGTAACAAAAGTCCTTCAAAACGACTTGTGTATATTCGGTAGGTCTGAGGATAGGATGTAAACTATTTCTCATACTCCTAAGTGATAAGGGTGATCCACCCCAAATTCTTCTTTCTTTTTTTTTTTTCTTTTTCTTTTTTTTTAACAAACATTTTTTTCCCATTTTTTTATGAATTGACATTAAAAAATACATATAAACGTACATTTTCACCCTTCTACCACCAATTCACATTTTATAATAGCGATATTAGATCTTTAATTATTTTCAACCTTTGGAGGTCGATAACTGATCAATTATCACTCGATCAGTTATCCCGCCAGGCGTCTACCGGTGTCACTTCTCACCCAGTAAACAGCACTGATTGTGAGTAAGGATGAGAACCAAGCCCGGTCTTCTGTCTTTCACATCTGCGAGATGGATTTTTTTTTTTTTTTTAATTTCGTTCTGTTGATAGGATTTGTCATCAAAGTTCTATATTTCGCTAAATATTTCGAATCTGATTGACATCCCGTGGTGTAAACCATCTCTCTCTCTCTCTCTCTCTCTCTCTCTCTCTCTCTCTCTCTCTGTCTATATATATATATATATATATATATATATATATATACTATAATATACAGTAGACTCTCCCTTATCCGAGGTTCTCTAATCCGTGAGGAATGAGATGACGAATCTACGAATCTCGAGGCTTCCTAGATAACCTTCTCTTTCTAGCTAACCAAACATTTGTTTCATGGTATTTCATTGAATGGAAGTCAAAGAAGGCTATATATTTCATTTTAGAGGCAGGAACTTGTTTTTTTTACTAAGAAAATAAATGTTTCTACGGCTGGAACGCCTGATTTTAGCCAATCTAGTTCGAACATTCATCACGAGAGAAGTATTAAAAGTCATTTTTTTTTTTTTATTTGCTCTATAATGGCCAAGAAAATGAAGAAGGTAACTCTGTCGATCCAGCAGAAGTTAAGATCTCTTGAAGCTCGATAAAGGGGTGACAGCAGCCTCCCTGGTAAAAATGGTGCATATTATTATATCCTCAAGTAATAAGGGTATTCAAATACACAAGTGACCGCTTCTAACTGAATTCTCTAATCCGACTGTATCCTGGTCTCGACGATGCCGGATTAGGGAGAGTCTACTCTATATATATAAACAGAATGAATACGTAACACGTATGCTGTTCGATCTTTCTTGTTGAAATATGGACATATTGAAAGGTCATAAAACCTAGATAGAGTGATCAGAGAGAAGTCGTAATCCCGGTTATAGTCGCGATTATAGTCATTAGATGGGTGTATCAATTCCATAACCGCAGTTTCTAATGGCCTATAACCCCTAGTGGATGGAGAGTCGTCCTCCAACGGTCATAAATGTCGATTGGCTATCATGGAATCCCATTTCGGCTTAAATGGTTATTAAATCGATTTCGATCCGAAAGCATATCCCCGACTGCATAACTCGAAACATAGTACCAATATCTAGGTTAGGCTACGGTTGCGTTGGATGCGTGTTCAGACGAATTCGTCAGCAAAAGCACCTGTTTTTCAATGAGTGTTTACACGGACAGCGAGAATCACGTCAAAATCCACTGCCACACATGACTAACAGACGAATATCTCATGACAGGACCAAGTTTTGATATGTCGCACTAGTATCGCCGTAGCAGCGATCACTTATTAATCTATATATATAAAACTCACATGTCTGTCTGTCCGTTTGTTCCTTATAAAAATTTACACCGTTTGATTGATTTTGACGGAACTTGGCACACAGGTAGGTCTTGATACGGGAAATCTCCTAGGCTAGGTCTAAATAGTCAAAATTTAGTCAAAAGATCAAAAGTTTTGTTCAAGAAAAATTGGCTACACTGAACCATTCAGATTCTGACGGCCATTTTGAATAATGTCTCAAATTTATTTGTTGATGTTCTTGATAATTAGAATAACTCGAACTCATTGATGACTTTACTTCATTATATAATCATGTAATGCAGTTTATTTCAATTTTATATCAACAGTCACTGTCTTACTAAGGAGCGCTGGCCTTTTTTTGATAAGAGCTATCTACTCGCAGGCTGTGGTGCTGGCCTCTGTCGGCTGTTTTATGAATTGTTGTGGTGTTGGCCTCTACCGGCTGCTTTATGAATTACTTGATAAATATAAACAAATTCACACCGTTTGACCGATTTTGACGTAACTGGGTATACAGGTAGATCTTGATACGGGGAGAGTCATAGGCAGAAAGTAGGTGTAGCATGGCACGCCGGGAACAGCTAGTAAAAAAGTAAAATTAGCCGAGCGTTCAAAAAGGTTTGACAACCCAAAATAAAACACAACTGAAAATGTGTCACTCTTGCCTATGTAGGGGGAATATCATTAGGACAGGATGAGTGACACAAGTTCCCTCCGCTGTAGCTCTGAAGCAAGGTACATACAGTTTTGATGGTTGATAAAGAGATATTCACCAATGTTTTACATAGTCATAACTGAAAAACACAGATTTTTGAGTTGTGTCACTTTAGAAATAGTAGTGCAATATGGTCATATGCCCAAATACTTTTTATAAGAACGTTGAATAACGCTCAAGAAGTACTTTCCTTCAAATCTCTCTATTTTTCACCCACAAACAAACAACATCTAGAGCGGCTTACAAACACCTATTTAACCCGCATGTGGGGCATTGAGTCTGTAAGCATCCTTGACCGTGAAACATCGGAAACGTATAGAAATAGCTAACAATCAGAGACAAGCCCAGCTATTGTCCTGTCGACCTTGCTCTCGTTGCTAGGTGTGGCACATTGCTGGTCGACGATTGTGGACATCCCATATTCTCCAGAAATATCGCGTTACGACAACCGGTGACATTTTCCATCGAATATAGCATGAATGCGCATATATAGATTTGGAATGAACCACTTAATCATCAATCATAAATCGAGGCCTTTTTTAGTCTTTAATCATTAATCTGAGTAAGGTTAGTCAGTAATCATCAATCATTAGTCAAAGCATGTTTAATCATTAATCGTCAGTCATCAATCATAGGCAAGAAAGCAGTTAGACGTTAGTCATTGTCATGAAGAAATATGATTGATCAATCATCAATCGATAGTCACATTCAGAATAGTAATTTATATGATGACTAATGATAGTCACATCATTAGTCATTAGTAGATATGTGGGTTTTCCGGAAAATTTTGAATCGGAAAATTAATATACGAGAATATGGTTAGCTCATATATGAACAAATTGACCAAAAAATTGCCTTTTGTAAATGGAAAATTTTCCGGAAAAACATAGCTGAAAATTTTCCTCCCCACATCTCTAGTCATTAGTAATGAAATTAATCACAGTTTGCCCTACTCTGGAATAAATTTGGGGTTTAAGGAATTACTTATGAATTTTGGATATGGATAATGAAAGTGTTACTACTTCCTAGAACTAATCACTAGCGTATAAAGAAAATAATTTCAGCGGGAGGGGGGGGGCTGGTAGCACCTGGGTATTTGGAGTGTAGGAAAAATTGTAAATATTTTAGTGCAAAATGATGAATTTTAAGGAACTATGGACACCTAATAGACCAGGGTAAAATTAGAAGACTTTTTTCGTTGTTATAAGCAATTTTTACATCAAATGTTCTCACCAAACAGAATTTCGGGGGAGGGGGCTGCAGTCCCCTCAGCCTTATATACCCCCATGGAACTAATAAGTTATATTCTATTATTATATTTTATCTAATTTTTCTTAAATTCACCGTGGTATTTAAATATATAGATAATCTTGGAGAATTACTCTATAATTTGTTCACACGACACATATTCTCTGAAGTTACAGTCTTTCATTTTTTTTTTTACTAACGCAACATTTCGATTATATTTTCTCTATATCAGAAGCAACGAATGTGGTTAATAGTTACTTAATACACCTCGTACTGCTAAAATATATGATTGTATTAGTTTAAAATTTATCCATGTCTCAGTAGCGATAAACTAAAAATAAAAAATAAAACAATGAAATTGTCAGTGTCTCTGAAAATTCAAGTGTTTAAAGTTTTACACCTTATACAAAGCTGCAATCCTAAGAGACAACCAAGCCTAGTACAAAACTGAAATTATAAGAGTCCTTTACACCTTGTGCAATTCTACAGTTGTAAGAGATAAGTATGTGATATGCCTTTTACATAACTGAAATTATAAGCGATAAATTTCAGTTGTGAAAAAGGCATGCCAAGCCATGTACAAAACTTAAATTAAGGCGTTTAATATCAAACCCAGCTCAATCCACCAAGGCTTTTTTATCACGCTACATTTTGGACAAACTCCTGACCAAACCAGGACATTTTTTATAACCGGCAGAAGAGGAGGAAATCATTTTCGTATCTCCGGTAAAATTTGTACAAATAAATTGAGAGGGTTTTGATATTAAAAGCCACAATTGTATGTGATAATAATATGCTAAACCTTGTACAAAACTGGATTTGTCAATTATAAGCAAGTGCCCTGCCTTGTTACTGCTGAAATATATTATTGTATCAGTTTAATCAACTCAACTGCGATATACTAATAATGAAGTCTAAAAAACAAACAAACAATTCATTAGTGTTATTGTAATTATTTGAAATGGGAAGGATTACAAAAGGCTTTCTGTGGTCTGTGACGTAAATAGTTCACGAATGCGGAATTATAATGGAAGGTCGACCGGTTCACCGTTCAACAACACCCCATCAGATATAATGTGCTTCTGCAATTTGAAACAAAGAGCACTCAGTTATTATTTTACTGGTGTTGATATTCTCGGAAGCCGAACACTTAGTAGTTAAAAAAGGCCAATAAATTCTTGTCTTGGTTTGCGGAAGGTCAGCCCAATAGGCTGGTTGTAATTTTTAATAATGCTTCCAGGAATAATAACAGTTGTAAACTTTTTATCGGATACCGGATAAAACGGTGTAGAACACCTATAAACGATTTGGAGCAAATTTTACCCTGTTTTTTTGTTTTGCTTTTTTATTTTTTAATTATAGACCATCTGCCTCATTATGCGGTTTGAGTGATATTTAAGTTTATAATATATGTTATGTATCTTTTTTCACTTGTACATTCTAACAGATAACCATAACATGGCTTAAGAGATCCTTTCCAACACTGCTGCAATAGTAATACTAAGTTGACAATAATACTTCAAGTACAGACGATATATATTTGCTACGGAGTAGCACGGTACTATACTTATTTTAGCCAATTCGTCAAGCATATTGGGGCTTACTCCAGAATTCGCTAGTATTCGCCATATTTTATGTTTCGCCAAAATAATCAATATAGGTCCATCAAGAGTGGAAATAAAGTGAAATTTTTCTTTGAAAAGTACAAAGAGATAGGATATTATTATTGTTGACAGCGCAAAATATCTGTCTTGTTATTCTATGGTGCTTGTCGATTCTGCAATCTTCTTCAGATTAGTCATCTAAGTAAAACAAACTATGAACAAAGGATATTTCACGAAGGATAATTGTATTTTACCACGGAATTTAATTAGTAATTTCTTCCATTGTGGTGTAAATAAGTGAATTAGTAACAAAGGCTTATGTTTTGCACAACAATGCAGATACATAATGGAAAAGAGTTCTTCTAATACATTAATGTTGATTTATGTTGTAGTAAAAGCTGACAAGTTTTTTATGTAATGAGACTAGGTCAAGGCTTATACAAAATTGAAATTCCATTTAATACGAAAGTGTCACAGCTTGTACAAGTCTGGAATTGTATCTGATAAGCAAGTGCCACAGCTTGTACAATGATGTAATTGTATTTAATGAGCAAGTGTCACAGCTTGTACAATATTGAAATTGTATCTGATAAGCAAGTGCCACTGCTAGTACAATGATGTAATTGTATGTAATGAGCAAGTGTCCCAGCTTGTACAATATTGAAATTGTATCTGATAAGCAAGCGCCAGAGCTTGTACAATGATGTAATTGTATTTAATGAGCAAGTGTCACAGCTTGTACAATATTGAAATTGTATCTGATAAGCAAGTGCCACTGCTAGTACAATGATGTAATTGTATTTAATGAGCAAGTGTCACAGATTGTACAATATTGAAATTGTATCTGATAAGCAAGAGCCATGCCTTGTACAATTCAGCAATTATAGGTGATAAGCAAGTGCCATGCCTTGTAAAATGCTGCAATTTTATGTGATAAGCAAGTGCCGTGCCTTGTACAATGCAGCAATTATATGTGATAAGCAAGTGCCATGCCTTGTACAATATTGCAATTGTAAGTGACAAGCAAGTGCCATGCCTTGTACAATACTGCAATTGTAAGTGACAAGAAAATTCCATGCATTGTACAAAAGTTAAATTGTAAATAATAAGAAACTGCTATACCTTGTGTAAAACTGCAATTTAAGTGACATGCACGATCCAAACCTCACACAAAACTGGTATGGCAAGCGACAAGAACATTATACGCCTTGATTAAGCTGCGATTGTAAATCCGAAGAATTTGCTTTATCTTGTAAAAAACTGAAATTGTAAGTGACCAAAAAATGCTATACGTTGTACAACGCAATTGTAAGTTATAAGAAAGCGCCATACCCTTCGAAAACTGAAATTGTAAGTAATAAGAATTTGCTTTACTTTATCAAAAAACTTTAATTGCAAGTGATAAGCGCCTTGAACAAGATGGCTTGTGTGTATAAATGTACAAAGACATTGTATAATAAACCATGTGGATGCATTGTAACAAGCTCATAACTTGTACAACTCTTTACGTTATGTGACATTTATTTTTTATGTATTCAATTAATGAAGTTCCACAATTCTTTTGGCCAACTCATTATATAGACGGATTTTTTTTATTACGAGTAGTAAGTCAATGTTAAAGAAATAATTCGGAAACTCACAAATGACATGAAACAAAAACTATAAACAATTGGCATTTAGGATATGTTTAAGTTTTTAAAAAACATTGTCGCTTACAGAAATTAAATAATTATTATTACGTGTATCGTATTCGGATACTATTAGCCAATGTAAATCCTATTGCTTTTGTAAAGAAAGTCATACACGTTGAGGCAGCGCTTTGCAACCAGGACAACACAGATAAGCACAGCAAGTCCTTGGCAATGGGAGATAGCGATACTCCTGTAGAACGAAAACTATAGCGAAATTCAATCTACCATTATTCTCTTAAGCCGAAAAGGTTTTCATTTTTGTCAATAAATAATCCAGTAATAAAAATTAAGGAAAATCGATGAAAATTTAAATTTATTACTTGCCTTACAAGATCAGATGAACAAATTGGTGGAAATCTTAGAGCTTGCCAAGCTGTATGATAATATATAATAAATAAAATAACGCAAGTAAGAGAACAATCCTGAAGTCAAAAAGTATCTTGTTTAAAATAAAAAAACAAAAACTATTGGAAATATGGAGAAAGGGGAAACCATTGAAAGCTCCGCTCAGAAAGTTTTGAACCCGTTATTTTGAAATGAAAAATTTTATTCTTATTCCGGGACACGTGCCCTCATTTGAAATATAAAATTACTGCTATATGAAATTAAATCTTAGTTTATTTTGTATAGAAACATGATTAGGGGTTGGGTGAAACGTATTTCAAATAAAACTGTACGGTGGGAAGGAATATAAATATCGGAAGGACGAGATCCGGTGTTACTGGAGTGAACGGAGGATTTGAATTTAAGGAGTTGAAAAATATAAGAAGGTCTTCGAGATTGAATTACTTGGTATATGACTGAGCCGAGGAAGTACTGTCGACGATAAATTGGGAATTGCTAATTCATTTCTTGGTAGAAGTTCAATATATTGGAGTCTCTGGGGATCTGGAGGATAAAACGAATCAAACAGTTCATTAAGCGTTTGAGTTTTCGCTCAAGATCAAGTCCACCGCTCACCAAACAACCATAGTCGAACGATTAAGGGCGAGTATTTTTAAACTTTTTTTTTTTTTTTTTTTTTTTTTGTTCATCTGCTATTTCATGGTATCTGAGCTTCATAAACATTAGTGGTGTCGCTAGGAAAAACTCCACCTAGCTGATCGGTGAAGAGATTCAACATCCCCCAAACGGTAATCGAATTCGGATCTCATATGCGCGGGTCCGGATCCTGTTAAGGAGAGACCACAAGAGTATTTAAGGAGACTTAAACATGTTCTGCCCATAACTTCTGGATAGGTTTAAAACAGGACCAACTCCTCCGTAGCTAGCGAAAAATTGAGAATTTTAATTTTCGTTGCTATATTTTATTTTTTTTTTTAAGTTATCACTACACCGTTACAAGAAACATATCAAATCGGCCTGTTTTATCTAGGTTGGAAGCACAAAACATATATGTTAGAAGAAGTCTAATTTGGAGAGAAAGAAAAATGAAACGCATTATTTTTTCGGTAATATTTATAACTGTTTCGTAAATATTGATACTAATTTTGAGTTGTGTTTTCATTCAGGAGTCTTAGAAGGGGTAGCTTTATCAAAGTTTTCATCGTTACCTATCATTGCTGATATCAAGGGCCAAGAGAGAAATTTCACCTGACTGAATATTACTCACCATCTTCCTTGTGTGTAAATAACCAAAGTCTGTCACGGAGAAGTTGCATATCTAAGCACATTACTAAGAAGGTGGGTAGTGTACAAAACAATCCTAAACAATTAGCTTAAAAAACCTACATAAATAAGAGACAAAAATTTGTGTAGTTTTTATCTTTTAAATTTTTAATCATTATTTCTTTTTTTATTTTCTTGTATTCGAGGTACTCTTCTTTATTGATATTCATGAATAATAAAATCGCCCACATGTGAAAATAGAACATCCCATAATTATGACAACGGAAAACCCGATAAAGCGCCCCTAGCGGCAGAAGTGACAAACATATTTGTGTTTTGCCGGCTTAACTTAATTTGAACATAATACAACCCCAAATTCTAATGCACCGATTTAGTTTATTTTTAAATAATATCATTCTCTTTAGAACCCCATGACATATATTGAGATTCGTTACAGTACAACAGAAATTACGAACGGTATGAGGAAATTTGTGATTTGGGTCTGAAATAAAACCACACCCCTTTCAGATAGACCGATTTAGCTTATTTTTTATAAGATATTTTTTTCATTGAACGCCCATGACGTTTACCGAATTTTTTCCAATATAAAAAAATGTCTAGATTTTCCTAGCTATCGAAATCGTTCAATATTAAATTTTTTACAAACATTGATAATTTACACAGAGTTTTTGGACGGTTCACTTATAGGTTACAACCTTTCTCTTGCCTTGCCTTTTATAAATGTGCTAAGTTATGCATCTCCAGCGTGACGAATGTTTTCATATTTTTTTTTTATTAAAACTTCCGCTAAAAATTAGATTATCGAAACCATTCGATGCTCCTATTATTTCAGGTTTAAATGATTTTGTACTCATGAATTATTATTTATTTCATGTGGTTTGTTTTCCCTTTTTTGTATATTTGAAGTTATTGACGAGGAATTTTAAATAAACCTATTTAGGTTTTAATTTATTTATTTTTTATTTATGTGGTTTTATTTATTTATTTATGTGGGTTTATTTATTTATTTAGGTTTTTACCTAATTACATATTTACATTTACCTATTTACATTACCTATTTACATTTAGCCTCAGTCAAGAGATTCGTTGCAATTGACACAAGGTAAGGTCGTAATATAAAAACAAACGATAATGTTTTATATATATATATATATATATATATATATATATATTTCTGAAGATGTTTTTGCTGAGAAGTATTTTTGCTATTAATCTAGCATTCATCTTAAGAGGTTGTTCTTTTGCCGTTATATTTTGCATGAATCACATCGTGATTCACCAGACTTGTGTCAATGATTTTAATATCGCTTTTATTATTTTGTTGTTATAAACTTTTATCAGGGCATAAATCAATATGCGGGCTACAACTGAAATATCTTTTCAACTGTCATTTAAACCGCAACATCGCAAAAGACCAGTAGCTGTAGCTCTCCTCGAGGTCTTTCAGATGCGTTATTTGTAAATCCAAAAAGATTTAGTTATAAATATGAAGCACGCTCAAATATCAGCGTTTCCTCTCTACCAAAAATATAAAGAAACACGTGTTATTTTTCACTTCGATTAGTATTTAAATGGCTCCGAAAATGTCAAAAGGGCATATTTGATGTCTACTACCCTCAAACTTTTTGTTTTTTTGAAAATTAATTGTAGTTCTATCCACATATTCAATAAACAATATTTTATTTGCCAACCAAGCTATTGAAGCCCTCTATCAACCATATTCACAAATATTTAATTTTTAGAAATTGTATCAATAAATCAAGAATTTGTTTTATAAATTATCATGTATTTTAGGAGTTGTATGAATAATAGTCAAAAACAATAAATAATTAAATTTATTTTTATGGTTATTTAGCCATCTCCTATTTTATCATCTCTTATCATCTCCGAACCAAAATAACAAACAAAAAAAAAAAAACGGGTTCACCATCATGCCATATTTTCTTATAACTATCTATATCTGTCTATATGTAGTAAGCTTTTCAGACCCCAATAAGTAGCGATTTGATTATTTTTAATGACTTATATTTAAGTAACAGATATTTAAATAAGAGTGTATTTAAGAGAATGTTAAAGTTCAGTACACACAAAGATATTCATGGTATATATGTAAAGGTTTGCGTAATTGTCTGTGTATATATAATAAAACATGTATGGTAAATAATTTTGAAAAACATTTTCAACAACAGTATATATACATATGCACTAAGTAATTCTGTTTGAGCGAGTTTTATAATATTTATACCTTGACCATCTGTCAGTAAGTAATGGTTCACTTTAATTATGGACTGCATATATTAAATTATGCAAAGAGGTTCATTAAATCGTGCCATTAAATGAGATCAATAAAAAAAATCATTACTCAATTTTTACTGACTAATAAAGAAAAAAAATAATATTTTTAATATCTCAAACAAACAATAATATCCTTACACAAAATAAAATAATTGTTTACTTACCGATCGTGGTAGCCTTATCAGATAAGGATCTCGAATGAGGCAGACGGACCGACAGAGAGACGCAAAGTTAGAGGAGGCCTGCACGAGACTGGTGAACCCGGACCAGAAGCTGCCCCCACCAAGAGGCGGCGTAGGGTAGGACACCCCCTCCATGTTCTGGGGTCTATCAATGGACTAGTTTATGAATGAAGTTGTAAGACCACGCTCCATCTCTGTTTGTAAACAATGTCACTAAGCATCGATCCTTTGTGAGCAGACCTGGCCCTTATTTGGAACCACTACGAGTAAATTTAGACAACATTTTGTCCATTTTTGTGTGCATTTATATATATATATATATATATATATATATATATATATATATATATATATATATATGCCTTCTTTTAATAAAGGTCTTATAGGTCACAAAATTGCTTCGAAACTTCATTTAAACCATTTTATTCATGTCGACTAGTTTCTGGCAAACTTGGCCTCTCATCACAGGCAAACATTTCTTATACATATCTAGTAATCATTTAATAACATATTCAAAAACAAACACAAATAAATTAAAAGTTTTTTTTTTAAATTTAATAAAAACAATCACCAGCCATGGCCGATCTCGGTCTCATGGCTACACAGCTGGTGATACAATACAATACAATATAAGGGGACCTGGGCCCTTCGCCCTTATTCACTGCGACCCCATTGGATCTATTGTGATTTGCGTCCCTGTCTTACTCCCTTTCCAACTTACAGCTCCTCACATATAGCTTGAGCTCCTTGGGAGTAGCCTCGGCTATGTCCTTGGGCGTAGCAATTGCCTTCCCTATGTGCACTAGCCTGTTGTAGGCCAACGCCTCACATTCGCAGAGGACGTGCTGTGAGGTTTCCTCTTCTTCGAGGCACCAGCGACATGTAGGGTCCTCTATTAGTCCCATCGTGCACAGGTGTTTTCTTAGCGGACCATGTCCAGAGAGAAGTCCGACTATCCTTCTTAATTCTACTCTTGTTAGTTGAAGGAAATACCCTGCCCTATCTTTCGAGATCCGGACAAGTAGCTTTGCCTGCCTCATACCTGGCTTAGCCTGCCAATTCTTTTGAATTTCTTCTTGTTCCCAGGCATTTACTACCTTTTTGACAAAGCTTTTTGAAACACCGAAGAACGGCTCAGGACCATGAAGTATCTCCTCCGATCCCTTTCTTGCCAGCTCATCGGCCTTCTCATTGCCCTCATGTCCTGGCACCCACACAAGCGTAACCCTGTTACGCCTGCCCAGATCACTTAGGGCACTGTGGCAATCAAGCACTAATTTCGAGGAGACACTATGCGATGCAAGTGCCTTAAGTGCAGCTTGACTATCACTATTAATTCGTATTCTTTGCCCTTTAACACCTTTTTTAAGATTTTCCCGGGCTGCGATCTCAATCGCATGAACTTTCGATTGGAATACAGTGGCAAAGGATCCAAGAGCTATGGCTATTTCTGTTCTGGGACCATATACCCCTGCACCAGCCCTCTCATCCTTTAGGGAGCCATCCGTGTACCACATCAGTGAGTCTCTTTGGAGACTTTCCTGTCCTTCCTCCCAGCTCTGTCGACTGGGTATGACAACACTGAACTGCTTGTCGAAGACAAGTGTCCGTGTCGTCTCATCCGACCGGGTGAGGCATAAATCGCTCTCTTTTAGTCTTTGCAAAATCCTGAGATGTCCCCTAGTCTCATCCATGCTCACTTTGAGGGACTGAATTCTCAGTGCACCAATCAGTGCCTCTCTCTTGATGCGGATAGCCAGCGGTGTTAATCCTATAATTGCTTCCATCGCTGCAGTAGGGCACGTCCTGATTGCCCCTGTGATTCCCAGGCATGCTAGCCTTTGGACTCTTTCTAGCCTGCTGGCTGCGGTCTTCTCCTCAGTTTTTGTCCACCAGACTAGTGCTGCGTATGTTACCATAGGCCTTACTACAGCAGTGTATAGCCAGAGGAACATCCTCGGACTCATACCCCAGGTCTTTCCACAGAGCCTGTTACAGGCCCATAAAGAGACCTTCGCCTTCTCAATCTGTTTATTGAGGTGCAAATTCCAAGTGAGCCTTCTATCCAGTGTTATTCCCAGATATTTGATCTCATTTGTGACCAGTACAGGAGACCCCTCCACCAGGATAGGTTCCATATTCAGATTCCTTTTCCTAGAGAAAGGGACTACCTTAGTCTTTTCAGGGTTAACAGTTAACCCAAGATTACGGCACCATCTCATAATCATTCCTAGTGCCAGCTGCATACGTTCCTTTAGGACATGCGGAAATCTCCCTCTTAGTAAAACCACTATATCATCCGCATATCCTATTACTTCGTATCCAGCTTCGGAGAGAGTTCTAAGGAGGGAGTCCACCACCATTGTCCACAGCAGGGGTGATAAAACACCTCCCTGGGGGCAGCCTCTAGTTGCCCTTATTCTTGTGGAGACCCACCCCTTCCTTGCTCTGATTCGCCGGCTTCCCAGCATAGCCCTGACCCATCTTCTGAGGATGAGCTCAGCACCAAACTCCTTGGTAGCCTCCTCTATGGCTGCATATGAGGTATTGTCAAAGGCACCCTCTATATCCAGGAATGCACATAGCGCAATTTCCTTGTTCTGAAGTGAGTCCTCTATTTTTCCCACGAGATAATGCAGGGCAGTTTCTGTTGATTTGCCCTTTTGATACGCAAACTGCTGGGCATGCAGAGGATGCCTTCCTAAGAGGTCCTCTCTGATGTGCATGTCCACTACCTTCTCCATCGTTTTCAACACGTTGGAAGAGAGACTTATAGGTCTATAGGATTTAGGTAAGTCCAGGGGCCTTGTTGGTCCCTTTGGTATAAAGATCACATCCGTGTCCCTCCAGAGACAGGGGATGTATCCATGCGCATAGCTTGCCTGAAACATGGCTGCTAGAATGCCTGCAAGCTTTTCTTTCCCATGGATTAGCTGAGCAGGGATAACACCATCTCCTCCAGAAGCCTTGTACGGCTTGAAGGTTCCTATTGCCCACTTTACCTTTTCAATTGTAAAGATTTTCTTGGCTGCTTGGAGCATCCATTTGTTTGCATTTTCATGCCCCCGAGGCTCATCTGTCTCCTCTGTTACGTCTGAGCAGTCTGGAAAGTGGGTCACTAGTAGCCCCCTAACTGTCTCTTCCAGGTTACTCGTGATCGTCCCATCGGGTCTCTTTAGCAGTCCCATCTCATTTGTGTGCCTTTTGGCAAGCACTTTCTGTAGCCTAGCAGCTTCTGGTAGGCTACTAACATCTTCGCAGAAATTTCTCCAGGTCCTTCTCTTAGCCTGCCTGATTCCTTTGTTATACTCCGTCAGGGACTGTTTATAGTCCCTCCAATTACCATTTTGTTTTGCCCGATTGAAAAGCCCCCTGGCCTTTTTCCTGAGCTTTTCTAATTCGCTGTTCCACCATGGTGGCTCCTTTTCTTGCCTTTTAATCCTTGGCGGGCAGCTAATTTCAAACGCCTCATGCATGGCGTTGTGGATTTTTACAGAGGTTCTTTCCAGTTCCTCTGTAGTACCCACTGCTAACTCCTCTCCTTCATACTCTTCTAGGAGTATGTTGCCGTAAAGGGTCCAATTTGCCAGTTTTGGAATTCTCACCTGTTGTGGAGCCTCCATTTTTGCCCCGACCTCAAACGTTATCTGCCGATGGTCAGACATCGAGACCTCTTTGGAGACATGCCAATTGAGTATCATTTTACTAAGAGACTGTTTTGTCAGTGTGAGATCCAACACCTCACTTCTATTTGCTGTAACAAAGGTGGGCTCAGAGCCTCGATTAGCTACATCAATATTGTTCGATATTAAGTAATCAAGGAGCGACTCACCTCTCATGTTGTTGTTGCTGCTTCCCCAGACCTTGTTGTGAGCGTTGGCATCGCAACCCATTATTAGGTCTAGGTTCCTGTCCTTGCAGTAATCGATTAGGTCATTAGCTTCGTTTAGAGGTACTTCCACAGCATCTCCAGGAAAATAGGCCGAGGGAATCAGCACCTCCCGTCTTCCTGTCGCTGTCGGCACCTCTATGACCACCGCAACCAGGTCCCTTCTAATGAAGTCTGGAACAGAGTAAAAATTGACTCTTTTGTTAATCAGCAGGGCTGCTCTTGGTCTGTCAACACTTGTACAGTAGATTAGCTTACCTGCTTTAGATGAAAGGCCCATCACGGTTCCTTTGCCTGCCCAGGGTTCCTGAAGGATCCCTACGTCTAATTTTTTGGAGATGAACCCTCTATTGAGGACACTGGTCGCTGCCCTTGCACGATGAAGGTTCACCTGCACGAACCTTAAGTTTTCACTCAAGGCCGTGGTATGGGGCTCCTTTTCCCTGAGCCCCTGGGTCTCCGCTTTTCGGTGCGCCACTCCATCCTGTCATCCTCCCTTCTTCTCCCAGGTGAGTGGTGCCTTTCTCTACGGGTCGGTGTTGAGTGCCTTCTTCCATCCTGCCTGCCCCTTCCTTCTTCTTTGTCCCTATGACTGTGAGCAAGGGGAGGACGACGAGATCTTTTCCTTCTCTCCTCCTCTTCCTCTTCCTTTCTTGAGGTGCTGGGCCTCGTGTCATCCTTCTTGGCTGTAGCCTCCCCAGCCCTATTCTCCTCTTTACCTTTTCCTTCCGATCCCTCAGGAGTCCGGGCTTCTTGCCTTCCTTTTTCCCTATCCACTTTAGCTACTCCCTCCTCTCTCTCCTGCATCTTCTCTTCCACAGGCGCTGAATCTTCGCCTCCCCTTGCCTCTTTCCCTTTGCGGCCTCCAATCACCCTATATTTAAGACTATGAAAGCCGTAGTGCAGCATATCCCTGCCTTCCAGAAGCTTGTGGGCTGTATCCTCATCGATCCCCATAGCAAGCTGAGTGATTTTAGGCATCGAATCATCTCTACTGTACACTCTCCAGGATTCTATCCTTAAGTTTTTTTGGGTTCTGAGCCCTTAGCAAATTAAGAAGCGCTTTGTCCTCTTTGTTTGTTTTAGGGAGATACACAATTAAGGTACTCCTACGAGGTAGGTCTTGCTCCTTCAGGACCTTTAATTTGGCCCCTTCCCACGGTGTTAGCAGTGGACCATTTTCCAGGACCCAGTCAGCTGTCTCCTGGTTAGACCATACTAGCTGTATCCAGCCGCTCTTCCATATAATGTCGTAGAACCGAACCTTCACCTCCCTGTCCGGTTCCTCGCCTATTTTCAATAGAAGAGCCTCCTTAATCAGTTCAAACTGCTCCCCTTCAAGTTGAACTGTGGGGTGTTCCTGACAGCAAATGCCAATCCTCACCCCTTCAAGGGCTCTCCGGTACGAGAGAGCTGGAGCCATGTCCCTCTCCCGTTCCTTTCCCTCCTGTGACTGCTGTACAGATGAGCTCAGCTTAGCCCTTTTACTGCGCGCCACAGGAGTGGTCTCACTGGAGCGAGTCCTCTCACCCTCCTCCTCGGATCTGCTCCTCTTCTTCTTGGTCCCATGCGTTCCCATAGGGTCCCTACACATCCTGGTAGCCTCTTCGTTGCTATACCCATGTCTTCGGAGCCAGCGAAAGCGTCTCCTAGTAGCTCCACCAAGCTTAATTTTCTTATCGCTGGTGGTAGGGGGCATGGATTTCTCCTCCCCCTTGTCCGTGTGAGTATGCTCCTCCTCCTGTACAGGTGGTGGAATTTGCATCCCCTCCGTTTCCAATTCCATATTGGCGTTCCCTTCTTCTTCTGAGGCAACCCTCTCCAGAAGGTCGAGATTGAACTCGATCGATAGGGGCGTTAGAGCCTCCGTTGTTGTTATGTCCGAAGACAAAGATTCACTATTTAATTCCTCAATAGTTCCCACGAGAAGCAAGGGATCTATAGGTCACCTGCAGCAGAGCCCTGCATACTGCAGTAAGGCAGTTCTTGAAACTGGAGGTCGCCCGGTATCCAGAGTCCGCATGGTAGGACTGAGTTCCCCTCAGCCATTCGTCCAACGGCCCATGCTGTTCCACCTTGGATTGGGGGATGTTTAATGACCATCCATGTCCTTCGCCCAGGGAAGGTGATCCTAGGTTGTGTACTGTAGATGTCCTTAGTTTTTTGGTGTGGGGTGTGTGTAGTGTGCTGTATTTAGTGTACTGTGTGTGTGTCAGTGTTTATGTTCCCCCAACCTGGAGGGCCAGTGGCTGACTGCGGTCAAAAGACCGGGCGATGGGACCGCCACCTCCCTACAGCTGGTGATTGTTTGTGTTAAATTTAAAAAAAAAAAACTTTTGATTTATTTTTTTTCCATGTTATTTATTTTAGGTTTTGACTATGTTATCAAATGACGACTAATATGTATAAGAAATGCTTGTCTTTAATGAGAGGCCAAGTTTGCCCAAAACTAGTCGGCATGAATAAAATGGTTTAAATGAAGTTTTCAAGCAATTTAGTGACCTATGAGGCCTTTATTAAAATAAGAGGAAAAATATACATGTTATATGTATATATATATATATATATATATATATATATATATATATATATATATATATATATATATACATATGAAAAAGTGCGCTATTGGACGTCCAGAAAGTATTGTCTATCAATGGGTTTACATAAAGGAAATGTTTTTTTATATTATGATGTCATAATTACAATTTGATGATCTTGAATAGTTTTTGAGCAATCCTTTCTTATTCAATAAAAAATATGTCAACATTTAAAAAAGAGACAATTTGACATAACTGATTTTTCCTTCGGATTAGGACCTTTCTTCAAATGAACTTTGTTGTTGGGCATTATGTCTAAAATCACCTCCTAGAGTTTGGCTACTTACAAGGGGAGTATACAGTGGTGGGGTCACCGATTTGATCCATTTTTTTCTGGTGATTCTGCATCGAAAAGTAGTCAACACTTGTCCAAGCGTCCCGTCCAATGCGCCTTAGAAGCCGAGAAATTAAATAAAATAGGTTGAAAATGCTTTATTTTATATATCACGTTTAAAAAACGATATCGACATGACCCTTTCACCAATTCATTTGGCCAAATCTGTGACCAGACCACTGCATGCCCCCCTTGTTAGACCTGAATCATATTTAACTCTCGTCAAAAATTGTTCCACTTAACTACAGTTTGACTTGCCAACATGGAAATGAGAAAAATATACGAGAAATAAGATTTAAAATCATCTAAATAAAGTTTAATCAAATTCGTATTCATTGTAAGTACGTATAATTTTTTGTGTTAGTTAATGTAGTCCAAGAGCCAGGAAAAAAGTGGTCATGTTCGAACAACCGCTTGAATTGAGAACATTTTATTTGCTGATCACAAATATCGCTTATCTTGTTAGTGACGTTCGGAAATGGCAGTCGGGAATGATAGATAATTTCTAAATTTTTGGGAATTACAAAAAATCCGTATCAAATTTGTATACAGGGTGTACTGCAAGTATAAGACAATGCTGAAGGGAGTGAAACTAGACCAAAATGTAATTAAATTTCAATTACTTAAAATCTAATGTAAAAAAAGAAAGACTGTACATATATATATATATATACACACACACATATCGCACTAGTATTTCTAAAGTGGCACAACTCAAAAATCGATTTTATTCACACCGTCATAGTTATGTCAGTGAAAGACATGGTAAATATCTCTTTATTAACCATCAAAACTGTATGTTCCTAGCTTCAGAGCTTGTACACCTGAGAGCACTTGTGTCACCCTTCCTGTCTTAATGCTAAGTCCCCTACATGCATACATGATAGGCAAGAGTGACTCATTTTCAGTTGAGTTTTATTTTGAGTTGTGTCACTTTAGAAATACTAGTGCGATATGTTTATGTTATATTGCGTTAAATAATGTTTCATTAAAATTTCGTTACTATACAATTTTGTGCAGTTTATTATAGCACGGTTCCCGTCATACTATATGATATTAAATGGGCGTTAAAATTTAAAAGTTTATGTTTCCAAAAAGTTATTTGGAAACACCCATTATATTTGCGAGCATTACCAAGGTTATAGGCGAGGAGGCTGTGCAAGGGTTCCGGATATTATTGACTCACCTAGAAAACTCTAAGGATAGGCTTACAATACATCACGGTTTGACCGGGGCTGTCCCGGTATTTTGCAATTGTTTCGGTGTCCCGCCCGGTTTTATCAATGTCCCGGAAAAGGCTGTAAGATGTAAAAAGTAATGAATTCATGTTTATAAGAATCTTTTATAAATCGGTTACTTTTCTACAATCAACATTTTTACTACTGCTACAGTGTCAAAGATATGAGAAGTAATCGAACTGTAAAACGCTGGAACTACCTGCACAGCGCTGCCAGCTGCCAGACACTACTATTTGGCTGAGAGATTGTTTTAAGAAAATCAAGTAGCAAAAAAAGTTCCATTCTTATTTTTAAGGTTTGGGTAGACTAACAGTTCAGGATCCCCCCTTCCCGTTACTTGCTAGGCTTAAAACTCACCAACCATTTTGCTTATAATTTGTACTCTTTTTATCCCCCCCCCCTGGTATGCCCATCCCATATTTATGTGTCTCGGTTTAACTCTCCAAAAATATGGCAAGCCTATCTGACGGGGACAGGCAGAAAAGAAACGCAATTAAAACTCTATGAGGGACAGTTAATTTCTAGTAATTCAAGGACTGCCATCATAGTGGAAATTAACCTCAATTAAAAATAATACTATGAAATAGATAATGTACGGTAACAGCTGTTCTGTTATCGTCCTAGAAACGCTTGCTGCCTAGGCTTGCATGGTCTAACCAACTCAAACTTTAAACCCCTCTAAAAATACTTAAAAATTCAAATATCAAAAAATCCTTTCTTAGCGAGCGCCTACGTTATATAGGGAGTGTCCATGCAAAATTTCAAAATTTTCTGTCGAGCGGTTTGGGCTGGGCGTTGATAGATGAGTGAGTGGTATTTGACAAATATATAGTAGACTAGCTGAATACCCGTGCTTCGTCACGGCAGATAAGTAGTTATTTTATTGTGTTAAATAATGTTTCATTAAAATTACGCTACTATACAATTTTGTGCAGTTTATTATAGCACGGTTACCGTCATATTATATGTTATTCAATGGGCGTTAAAATTTAAAAGTTTATGTTCCCACAAAAGTTATTTAGAAACACCCATTATATTTGCGAGCATTACCAAGGTTATAGGCGAGGAGGCTGTGCAAGGGTTCCGGATATTATTTCCTCACCTAGAAAACTCTAAGGATAGGCTTCCCATATTTTGCAATATTTTTGTCCCGGTATTTTGCAATTGTTTCGGTGTCCCGCCCAGTTTTATCAATGTCCCGGAAAAGGCTGTAAGATGTAAAAAGTAATGAATTCATGTTTATAAGGATCTCTTATAAATCGGTTACTTTTCTACAATCAACATTTTTACTACTGCTCACAGTGTCAAAGATATGAGAAGTAATCTAACTGTAAAACGCTGGAACTACCTGCACAGCGCTGAAAATCAAATAGCAAAAAAAGTTCCGTTCTTATTTTGAAGGTTTGGGTAGACTAACAGTTTAGGATTCCCCCTTCCCGTTAGTTGCTAGGCTTAAAATTCACCAACCATTTTGCTTATAATTTGTACTCTTCCCCCCCCCCCTGGTATGCCCATCCCATATTAATGTGTCTCGGTTTAACTCTCCAAAAATATGGCAAGCCTATCTGACGGGGACAGGCAGAAAAGAAACGCAATTAAAACTCTATGAGGGACAGTTAATTTCTAGTAATTCAAGGACATGCCACCATAGTGGAAATTAACCTCAATTAGAAATAATACTATGAGATAGATAATGTACGGTAACAGCTGTTCTTTATCGTCCTAGCAATGCAGGCTGCCTAGGCTTGCCTTCTCTAACCAACTCAAACTTTAAACCCCCCTAAAAATGCTTAAAAACACGAATATCAAAAAATCCTTTCTTAGCGAGCGCCTACGTTATATGGGGAGTGTCCATGCAAAATTTCAAAATTTTCTGTCGAGTGGTTTGGGCTGGGCGTTGATAGATGAGGGAGTGAGTGAGTGGTATTTGACAAATATATAGTAGATTTAAATTACGATAGGATGGATGACGATTTGAACGACCCTTTCCAAAATTCATTCATCATGAATATAAGGGGGGTAAATGGGCGGGCTAAAGGGTTGCTGGAGCGGATGTGCGGATATGGGAGCCGTCCGACTTCTTATGGGAGCTCTGCTAAGCTATAGTGCCCTATTCCACTGCTTAGCATCTCCGAGTATACCTGATTCCCGTCAACGCCTACTGCTTTTCCTCCCCGTGGTACCCCCTGGGCAACGTTCTTTTGGTGAACCCATAAGGACGGCGAAAAGCAGAGGCGGGGATCCACGATGAGGCAGGGACACCTCCCCTGCTGAGTGGATCCTCTCCTTCGGGAGGAACTGTGCCGGTCTGCCGGCCTAGGTGGCAGCCCCACCAGCAGACTCGGTGACGAGGATTAGGGGTCTGAGTCACTCAGACAAACAATTTCCTACAACTACTTATACGGAAAAAGCTGGACTCCCCTTTATGGATAACTCAGAGGGAAAGCAGGCCCCTCTGAGAGACCTCGGCATGAAAATGGACCAATCAAAGTTTAGTGAAAAATCATCCCTTGCCTCCATCGAGGACGTTAAGGGAAATAGAGTTGATGAAATTCTTGGTATTGAATCCAACAAACCCATTCAGAACCAGGAATTTGAAAACGATCGTCTTAAGGGACAAAGCTCTGCTTCTCGTTTTACCTTGGAGCCGTATTTAACGCCTTCAAGGTCACCTGAGAAGAAGAAGCTAAGGAAAGGAAGGAAACGATTGCTCGAAGAATTAAGCCCACGCACAAGTAAATTTGCAAAATTTATTATACTGAGCAGGACGGACGGACAAACTTTTACTAAAGTTTCTCCGTTCCTAATCAACAAAATAATTTTTCAAGAATTCGGAACAGTCCTAGGTATAAGTAAAATGCCTAATGGCTCTTTACTGATTGAGGCGTCTAGCAAGGCGCAGAGCGACAAAATAATTAAAGTAGCAACTCTGGGTGGATTTGGTGTTAAAGCAGAACTGCATAAAACACTAAACTCATCCAGAGGAATGATAACATGCTTCGATTTTGAGCACTGCTCCGACGAAGAAATTTTAGATGGTCTAAAAGACCAAGGCGTCATAGGCGTTCGCAGATTCTTTCGTAAGAAAAAATCTGTGAATGGTGTAGAAGAAGCGGCCCAATTCACTGGAAGCGTGATGCTCACGTTTGATCAACCTGAGATCCCTTCCAGTGTTCAGGCTGCCTTCTACAAACTTAAAGTGCGGCCTTATATACCACCCCCCATGCGATGCTATAAATGTCAAAAGTTTGGACATTCTGCAATGAGATGCCGATCAACGGTCGAGATCTGTGTCTGCGGTTATGCAACACATGGTCCCGACCCTTGCACGGCTGATCCCAAGTGTCCAAACTGTGAAGGGCCTCATTACTCCCGCTCAAAGGACTGCCCAGAATATAGAATTGAACTAGAAATTCAAAAGTTACGGGCAGAAATAAAAGATATAACATTTAAGCAAGCTAGAGTTTTAGTCAATAGTGCGTCATATGCTTGCAGAGGGAGTTACTCCAATGCAGTGCAAAATCAAACAAAAGAGAGACAAAACGCGACTAAACCTGTACCTAAACCACCCACTACTCCACTCCCTCCCAAACCCCATCCCCCACCCGCCACCACACTCCCAATTCCTTCCACTATCTTCCCTACCCCCAATTTTCCTTCGTCTTCATCCACTGTGGTGGATGAAAATAAATTATCGGGGAGATTATCTCCCCTAAAAATTGGGAACGCTTTGGATCCACCCCCATCTCTTTCTTCAAGTCCTGGGGCTGATTGCCCCGTGGACAATGCGAATGATGATGGAGGTGGACCATTTACCTTGGTTAACGATAATCGGAAAAAAGGCTGGCCCAAAGGAAAGAAACGAGGGTCAAAGAAATCAACTCCCGAGTCTGTCTAAATCCTTATTGAACCCAAAATGCCTTTAAACAAATTCCTACAATGGAATATCAGAGGATTTTCGGAACACAGTGACGAATTACGCTTTTTAATGCACAAATACAATCCATTGGTTGTGGCTCTGCAAGAAACTAAATTTCCTGAAGGTACTGCCCGGCCATTGAGAGGGTATAAGTGTGTCCATAAAGAACCTAGTGTTCTCCCGGGTGGGCGGAGTCACGGCGGAGTGGCTCTGTACACAATGGAGAACCTAGGAGCACAGGAAATACATATAAACACTGACTTACAAGCAGTCGCTGTGCGCCTAAAGACCCCTCTAACCGCTACTCTCTGTTCATTGTACCTCCCGGACGGCAGAGCATACCGAATAGACGATATCAAGCACATGATAGAGCAGTTGCCTTCTCCAATAATAATATTTGGGGACTTCAACACTCATCATGTTTCCTGGGGTTCAAGAAGATCTTCACCCCAAGGTCGTCTATTGTACTCAATGATTGAAGAGATGGATCTGGTTTTCCTTAATGACGGAACGCCCACACATTTTTGTGAATCTTCAGGATCCATGGACAGCATAGATTTGACAATCACCAGCAGTTCTGTGTTGAGGCACCTGTCGTGGACCGTTCTAGGTGATCTACACCGTTCTGACCATTTTCCAATACTAATTAGTCACGCTGGGAGATACAACGAATTCAAAAAGCCATCAAAATGGAATATTAAGCAGGCTAATTGGGATAAATTCCGACAATCTTTTATTTTACCTTCCTCGGGGGACTCTGCGCAGGAAAAACTTCAAAGCTTATTGAAATCCATTAATGATGCAGCAGAAGAGTCGATCCCTCGTACCTCATCTCACGTAAGGAAAATTCCAGTCCCTTGGTGGGATGAGGAATGTAGGGACGTTAACAAAAGAAAAAAAAGTGCATTCAATCGCTTTAAACGTTATCCGACTGAAGCCAATTTAATAGCGTTTAAAAAGGCTAGAGCAGTGGAACGACGAATAAAAATAAAAAAGAAAAGAGAGTCCTGGGCCTCGTATGTCAGCACAATAACTAGCGATGCGTCTCCGTCCGAAGTTTGGAGTAAAATAAGAGCGATTTCTGGAAAGACAACAAACAAGCAAAACCCAATTCTACTAAATGCAGGCGTACACGTTGGCGATCCACAAGAGGTCGCTAACGTGTTCGCTGATTATTTTTGTACCTCATTTAGTGACGCAACTCACAAGGAAGATTTCCAGGTCCTCAAAGCCAACGCAGAAACGTTTACTCTTGACTTCGGACCAGTAGACGACATCACAAATGACTACAATGTCCCCTTCACCTGGGAAGAATTAAATAGGGCACTCCAGGCTGCATCTCAGAAAAGTTCTCCTGGTTGCGATGGCCTTCCATACAAAATATTAAGCAATCTCCCGGAGGAGGGGAAAGTGGTGATGCTTGAATTGTATAACTCTCTCTGGACCAACGCCGAGTTCCCCAATGACTGGAAGCAATCCATCATTATCCCAATTTTGAAACCCGGTAAAGACCCCATGGATCCAGGTAGCTACAGACCCATATCACTTCTCTGTTGTATGGGAAAGCTCCTGGAGGCTATGGTGAATTACCGGTTGATTCATGAATTAGAAAAAAACAAGTTTTTGTCAAAATATCAAGCAGGTTTTAGACATGGATTCTCCACCCAAGATCAGTTGGCATTGTTGGAGCATACCATCCAAAACGCCTTTTGCTCCCGTCAGCACGTTACTGCCGTTTTTTCGACATGAAGCAGGCTTACGACAGGGCATGGAGATATGATATTCTCCGACGTCTTTGTGGATGGGGGTTTAAAGGCAGATTGCCTTTATTCCTAAAGAGTTTCCTTGCAGAAAGAACATTCAGAGTTAGAGTTGGAAACTCTCTATCATCCATAAAAGTACAGGAAACCGGAGTCCCTCAAGGATCCATCCTGAGTGTAACCCTGTTTCTTGTCGCAATCAATGGCATAGCTGACAATATAGGCCAAGAGATTGGTCGATCTCTCTATGCTGATGACCTTGCTCTTTTTGAGACACATGCAGCTGAAGATTGCCAAGCCCAGAGATTGCAACAAGCAATCAGTAATGTGAGTGAAATTGCAATCAAACGAGGTTTCACATTCTCTCCCGAAAAGACAGTAGCAATTCATTTCTGTAGACTTCGGAGACCACACAACCGCCCAAACCTTACATTGGGCGGTTGTGTGATATCCTTCAAGGAGGCTCACAAATTTCTGGGCCTAATAATGGATGCACAGTTGAGGTGGAGGCATCACATCAACTATATTATTAACAGATGTGAGTCATCTCTAAACGTTTTAAAAACACTTTCAAGATTGCAGTGGGGTGCTGAAAAATGCATTCTATTAAGGATGTTTGACGCTCTCATAAGGTCGAGGATTGATTATGGGTGTGCTATATACGGATCAGCACGCAGATCGTGGCTCCGCCAACTTGACAGATTGTACAATGCGGGGCTGCGAGTTGCGATTGGTGCGTTCCGCACGAGCCCATTAGAGTCAATTTACGTAGAAGCAGGGCATCTCCCACCAGAACACAGGCGAAACCAAATGATGCTGACATATGTATCATCTTTACGGACAAAAAGTTACCACTTCCTCCGAGAAATTGTTACAGACAATACAACCTTAGAAATGTACCGCCAGAAGCGTTCTGTAACCAGACCCCTAGTTGTTAGGGCGATGGAAATCATACACTCATATGGTGGAACCTGGGAGAATCTGATGGAAGTTCGGCCCCCAGCTGTAAGCCCATGGGTGCTCCCAGATCTCCACGTAGACCTCGCACTGGCTCGTCTGAGCAAACAGGATACCTCTCCTTCGCTTTACAGGTCATTATTCCTTGAGAGAATGCAAAATTATGAAGAGCACATCAAGATCTTCACCGATGGCTCTAAAACCGACAAAGGAGCTGGGTGTGGCATATTTATAAACAATGAAAATCACCTGTCGGTATCTCTTCATCACCATACGTCATCGTATCATGCTGAAATGTTAGCAATAAAAGTAGCTCTTGAGCATTACGGAAACCTCCAAAAAACAAATATAATTTTATGTACAGATTCCTACAGCTCACTCGCGTCATTAAAACAAAAATTCCAGAAAGATCCATTGAAATCAGAAATCTTTGAGTTAGTACGTGAAATGCATTTCCGAGAAAATAAAATTTCATTTCTCTGGGTACCAGGCCATTCTTCCATTGAGGGGAACGAAAGGGCAGATGATTTAGCAAGGCAGGCGGCATCGATGAGTGCTGATTCAGCTCCTCCTCTACACTTGATCGACTTTAAAAGATTAATAAAACACAAGGTGGAAAAGAAATGGCAAGATGAGTATAATAACAAGAACCTTTTTCTGAAAAACATTGAGATTTCTGTAATGAACAAGAGCACTGCTGACAAAACCAATAGACGCAATGATGTCGTTATGACCCGACTTAGAATAGGCCACACCCGCCTGACGCATGGCCATCATCTGGTGGGCCGACGACGTCCTCAGTGTGAGCACTGCGATGGCCTACTAGATGTCCGGCACATATTGGTGGACTGTCCGGTACTCCAAGAAGCTAGGAGGCGTCACCAACTACCCAACGATCTTAGTGACCTGTTGGCTAGAAGTGACGAGTCAGTGAGGAGAGTGACTGATTTTCTTAAGGATATTAAAATTTATAGTCTTATTTAACAAAAGTAGGTTTTGTATTTGAGTGTTCGCATTTATTGAGTGATCTTATTTAAAGTAGGACTGCATTTATAGTATGACTGTATTCATTGTGTGGATGTATTTTCTTGTGTGACTGTATTTATTGTGTGACTGCATTTATTGTGTGACTGTATTTATTGTGTAATCTTTGCATGTTACTCATTATTGGATCAATGTAAATATGTATATACTACTTCTAGATTACGGTATTTAGTTAGGTTTAGCTGTAAGGTTAGTTCTAATATTTGTTTAAAATGGAACTAAATTCTATTTATAGGTACATTTAATATTTAAGTTTAGATTTAAATGATAGGCTCATATCTAGTTCCGTCATATGTTAAAAACGGAACTAGTATGTATAGATATGTTTGTGTGTGTATGGGTGTGTATATGTATGTATATGAGTTTGAGAGTGAATGTATAAGGACCTATGAACAATGAAAGTACGCATGTTTGGCTGGGTTTATGTACGTTTAAACGTATGTAATGAGCTACCGAACCCCCAAAATAGAATGAGTTAAAAGAGTGCTATTGGCCTCGGCAGTCGATGCACTTAAAATTAACCAAAAAAAAATCATGAATATAATATCAATGATTACATTTTTTTTTTTGGAAAGTGCTAAACGGCTTGTTTACAGTCCTAAAAAAATCTGGAGAACTAGGTACTTTAGTAAAATTCTACATAACAATTTCGATAAAGAAAATTAATGTTTTCTTCCGCGATTGGCCATCAATACAACTAGGAAACTTATAAATGTACAGTTTTGGTATCAGTGAGAAATTCAGGATTCACTATCTACTTTTTTACAGCTTCAGTTTTCCCTAATCTCGGGCAAGTTATCGCTGAATGGAGCTTCAATGACTCATTGAAGATTACATCCTTCCAATTTAACAACAAAACCCACTTCCTTGCTTTCAAAATTTCATTATGTACACATAAAAGTCAGAATCGCCGGAAATAGGCTTTTTAGCGTGTTTCCGTTCCTATATGTAGGATCATTTAGAACATTTAATGTTTTGTTTTGTACATACATGAAAAACCTAAACGCCTAGTCCAACGTAATCTCAAAAAAATGCAAGCTTTTTGGCACCACAATGAACAGAAAACTTACATAATTCTAAGTGAAAGTAACTTACTCATCCTTCTCAACTCACCGTCTTAATTTACTCGCCTAGTTGTACTAAAATATTAATTTTTCTAATTAAAAAAACAACAAAAACCAATTAAAAACTGAGTAACTCAACGACAAAAAAAGCTGTTTAAAAGAGCGAAACAGACACATTCGAAGCCCTATTTCTCAGATTTAGATAGTCAAAAATTGCATAGGGATTGTTTTTGTAGGTCGTTATTAATTAAAGGTAGTTATATAATAGATAATTTACTTTCACCAAAATTTGCAAGCCGGATTTGACATATTGAAGAAAATATTCACTATTCTCGAAAAAAGGTATATATGACCTTAAAATGGTTTTATTATATTTGCAGGTGTGGGGTTGGAAATAATACGAGCATATTGAGCGAGTGTTCTGTTTTCCTCATTGTGGCTCAATAGTCATTTAAAAATTTTAATATTGGGCTCACCCCAGTTTTTCGCAAAATTGGAATAAAATGTTGTTTTTTGGCTAGCGATTGCGGCACTTTTACCTGGCCGAATGGCACTTCGTACATGACAGACTGAAGAGAACTCTAGAAAATAAGGCTGATGAAGATGTTCCACCTTAATAAAAAAAACAAAAAAAAAACGACTCTCAGGAACTGTGTCATCATTGCGCGGTTCCCTTCATATCTCTAGTGCCAATAGCAAAGAAATGGAAGCATTTATTGGTTGGGTTTGATCTTTCGTTAAAAATATAAAACAAAATCTCAAAGAGAAAGAAGTTTAAGCCACAAGAAGAAACAAACAATATCCTAAGCGGAAATGACACCCCGCCTTCTCAACGATCGCTCTAGGAAAACATTATTACCAAAACGCTTCTCATTTTCTTGCCTTCTTTTACTAAAATACTAGTTCCCCTGGTAAATTCAATATAAAAATAAAAACAAGCAATTATAGGTGAGTTAAACAATGACAAAACCCCCCTCAAAACAAACACTTTCTTAGTTTTAATCACTTATTTCTCCGATTGACATAACCCCATCAAAAATTTCTTAGGAACCTTTTTTTGTAGAAAATTTAGAAAGATTTCGAATTGTCACCTTCCACATACCAAAATGTATTAGGTAACTGTCTTCAAGATATTGACGAAAATAAGGCGATCTCAAAACTTTTCATGTCTATTAATAAAATATATTTTTTCGAATACTTACTTAACTCCAATTGTTACTAAAATTTAAGTAACTTACTATATATGAATTTCAAACAGTTAGAAAATATTTCAATTGAATCTCACGATTCTAAGTACCCAAACCGATAATTAGTGCCAAAAATATTTTTCCCCTTTTCTGAAAAACGGTTACACATATCAGCATAAAAAAGGGGTAGTTACCTTTAAACCAATAATACGAGTACCTGCAAGCATATAAACTCAAAATCATGTTGCGATGGAAGGTTTCTACTGGTTAACGAACTTGACCTTTCAAATTAGAGGAAAGATTTTTGTACCAAATTTCATCAAAATCGGACCATTTTTGAGCCTATGAGAGAGCGAACGGAATCAATATATATATATATATATATATATATATATATATATATATATATATATATATTTATATGTATATACACATAATCAGATCAGAGGGAATTAAGGATCAGCCAAGGGAGAAGCGCCAGTAAGAACGGGGGGGGGGGAGAAAATCTATTTTAGAACATATGTATCTAGAATAGACGAAACATCCGTGGTATCCGTAGGCAGTTCCTAGGCAGCTATCTAGGACGCCAAGAATAGTCCCTTAGTTCGCATATAGTATAGGCTAGGCACAGCTCTAGGTGGTTGAGGATAAAGGGCATAAGCAGCTTGCACTATGATTGTGGCAATGTGGTTCAGATAGCCGTATAGGTGATACGAAATCCCTTGAGCTTTGAAAGAAGGTATAAACGTGTTTTACAACATATTTTTATGATTTTACCCAAGGATGCCTAGAAGGAGGGCTTGTGGAGCCCCATTTATCTTATTCTGTTCATATCTCTGTCCAAATTATTTAGAATAATTCGAGAAAAAATGTATTTGGCAGGAATTATTAAAATGTGATTAATTTTTTTATTATTTTTGTTTCCCTGAGAAAAAAAATGGCTCGCTTGCTCCAAGAGCTCTCTTTTCGGGATCTGAAGTCCTCTTGTAATATACTATATAATGTACTTGTGAAATACCACTCACGATGATAGATCACATCGCTCAGCCCATACTATTTGACAAACAAAAAATTAATTTTAGCAGTCAAATGAATTTTCAGGTAAAACTGTGTATTCGTTATCTATTATAAGGGCAAACAAAATAAAAAATGGGTCTTGTCCCAAGACATCATACATATATTCGTATGTATTTCGACACGACGAATCCTAATCCGGAGTCCGTTTCATCCCAGCACACCTGGTTTAACGGCATTAGAAGTTCAAATTTCGTATGAAGTCGTTTGAGAAGAAATACCCCAGCGGCGCAAAATCAAGGTCATTTCAAGGGCAGATATGTTTATTTTGCAAAAAATGAATCTGCAGTCAAAAGTTATTATTATTTGCGAAATAGGCACATTTGTCCTTGAAATGGCCGTTATTTTCGCCGATGTGGTGAAACAGACCTTGGATTCGAATTCAGCGACCCTCAAAACCACGGTAGCTCTAGTTATTTCTCCTTAAACGACTTCATACGAAATTTTACCTTCAAATTCCCTGAAACCTGACGTGTTTGGGTGAAAGGAATTTCGGATTCGGATTCAGCGTGTCGAAATACATAAGAATATATGCAGGGTAATTATATATTATTAATTATTATATTCTTTATATATCTTTGGAAATTACCCCTTCTTTTTATTTTGTGTGCCTGTGTTATTAACGGTATATATATATATATATATATATATATATATATATATATATATATATATATATATATATATAGGCATACCGAGCGTTTTAAATGAGAATGGTGATTTTTTTTTTTCGTTTTTATCGGCGCATCAACTATTTGGTTATTAGCGCCGGAGAATGATGATAATAAATTTATTGAAACGCGCTAAGATAACGAAGTTACCCCTTTTCACAAACATCTTGTATGTCCTTTTTCTATTGAATTGAATACGCAAAAGTGACTGAAAATATTTTAACAATTTTCTCAGCCCACTTGAGTATAAAGGAGCTCTAAGCTCTACCTATTGGCAGAATACAAGAACTAATAACGGTCTTCGTTTAGACAGCTACTACCACCTAGCGAGAGAATATATAACTACTAGGAGCCTGCGATACAACCTGTTGCTCCTGCCACCTGTTCGATCAGCAGGCCCGGCACACTCTCGAGCATTGGTTAGTGGTAGGCAATTGTTGCTGCGTTCATTAGTTTCTATGAGCTCTCTATGTGCAAAGTCTAGAATTTTTCATTCACTTTTTGAATTTATTTGGCGTAGGTCAAAAAATAGGGGGTTTTTTGCGAAGACCACATCCAGTTACTTTTGAAGTAGCAGTAGTGATTTATAGCAGTTACTCGTACTCGCTGATAAGCTAACTGATTAGCTTATAGGTTCTTTGCTGGTTATCTACTACTCCTTGACTCGTTATCTACGGTTATAATTCATATTAGATAATGGCAAGCAATATTTATTAATAAAAAAGTTAATATGATCAAAATCAATTCTCTCAACTATGAAATAAGTTATTAAGCATTAAAGTTGACTGTTTTGCAGGTTATGAAGGATAACAAACAATGTCATTTGTGAACAAACATATTTTAATCGTTTTCTCTCTCTTTTTTTTTTTGTTGATATTTTACATTTATTAGGTATTACATGCTATGCGTTTCCGCTCGCTACGCTACGCTCCGCTCGCTCAAGAAGATATCAAAACCCTAGTCAATCCAACTCGCAATTAATAGAATTACATTAATTTTACCAACTCTAGTCCATCCAACTCGCTAAAATTAATAGGATTCCATTAATTTTTCCGTGTAAGAAACCAATCCCTTTTTCTTTGTCAGGAACATCGCGAACAAATTGTAAAAGACTCATTTTTCTCACTAACATAAACAGAGCTGTTTCATAAACATAAGCTAATTCACTGTTGAAGGTTACTTTACTCCCAGCAAGAACCAAAGCAATTGGTCATCGGAATCCTCCAATAGGAAGGCAAAGGAGTTATGCGCATGCGCTGAATCACTGATACAATCACTACTGCTACTTCAAAAGTAACTGGATGTGGTCTTCGCAAAAAGACCCTCTCTATGTGCAAAGTCTAGTGGTTAGTGGTAGGCAATTGTTGCTGCGTTCATTAGTTTCTATGAGCTCGCCATGTGCAAAGTCTAGAATTTTTCATTCACTTTTTGAATTTATTTGGCGTAGGTCAAAAAATAGTACTTTCTTTTGTACCATTTTATTTGTTCTTTGCTCTACATGTTTCGTGGCCTACATTCCACCTCCTCAGGGGCCATTAGGGAGGTGGCATGTAGGCCACGAAACATGTAGGGCAAAAAACAAATAAAATGATACAAAAGGAAGAAAGTTAATACTATTTTTTGACCTACGCCACATAAATCCAAAAAGTGAATGAACTTGATTGGTCAGTAACACGTGGAATAGAAAAAATCAAGAATAGAACAGAGCTTATATTAACAATTATCATAGTACGCAGGTCTGCATACCCCCCTAAGCAGATCCTCGATGCTTTGCCATTTATGTGGCTTAGCTTGATATTAATTTTAATCAATTAAAAGTTACATGAATATTGATAAGTGACCCCTTTCATTTGATTTATTATACTGCGCGATTCAGGTGTAAGCAGCTAAACTATAGGAGGTCATTACAGAACAGACATAATTTCCAACAAAAACGTACATTTGAAGTATGGTCCGACTCCGAAGGGGAAAGCATTTATGTCCAATTTTCTGTTGTTGTTTTTTTTTTTTTTTTTTTTTTTTTTTTTTTTTTCTTGAGGAGTCAGAGGTTTCTCGCTAATTTCTTTCTTAGCCCCATCACGGACTACAGATTTACTACGTACAGGAAAACGTCTGCTTTCAGTAAGCATTAAATCTATGCAAATGAAGTGGCAGTTTATTCAGGGCTAGGTTTCTTTCAAATATGTTGTGTAAAGAAATTAAGGATTACTAATTTGTTATAGGCCAAACTGTGTGAATTCAATTTGCAGTCCGGAAGCAATAAAAATTAACTGAAAGCAATTTTTATAAATTTTCAATGATTTTTAATTGTAATGTAGTTGGCACTTTTTAGAGTTCACTAAAAAAATGTGTACAACAGTCGTCTTGGGGTCTCCCGTGGTCTAATGGCTAGCGCCTTGGATTCATAAGCGGGAGATGGTGGGTTCGATTCCCAACCTCCGGCAGGAATTTTATCATCCCACGGCTCGCTGGTGAAATTCCTCGCTACACCCTGGATGTCGGCGCTAATGACCTAGATGTAGATGTGCCGTAAAAAAAAAAAAAAAAAAAAAAAAAAAAAAAAAAAAAAAAAAAAAAAAAACAGTCGTCTTGGTTGCTTATTATTAATAAAATTGCTAATATAATAAAAAAATTGAAATTTACCGAAATTGCAATTGGACTTGGTTGATGGGTCCATCCGCTGTCTAACAGCACTGCTTATAGTAAGAGATGGTTTGGATAATGTGAGGCAGTGTGGGATGGTTTGGGATAATGGGGGTTAGGTATTGTTGGGACGGTGATATATTGTTGGAGCGGTTTGGGATCGTTGGGGATGGTTAGGGTGGCTAGAGATGGTTGAAAAAGGTTAGGGGTGGTTAGGAATAGTTGGAGATGGTTAGAAATGGTTAGGGATGGTTAGGGACGATTCAGAATTATTAGCAATTGAGATGCTTAGGAAATACATCCTGTATTGGTCCATCCAAGGGTTCCTCGTGCACATTTTATTAGTCTGACCTCTTATTCATAATATATCTTCCATTGATAAGTCACATCTTGTGCTAATCCAGTCTTTTGCAAAATAAAATATAAATCTGGGGACTGGTCAACTGACAACTTCGGTTAACTACGGGCATTTTGTAAATGGCCACGAACAGTTATAGATGGAAATTTCTTGAACAAAATTGTTTGGGCTGATTAGGAGGTGAATACTATATCAAAAGTCCCCGCCCTTTTTTTGGTATTTCGCTTATATCTCAGAAACCCTGTGTCCTAGCGACATGACCACTTTATAACAAATTAAAGCTGACTAAAGTTGCTACAAGTTCTACTCATTCAAGTATTTCGAGATACCTTTATTTTTCGAAATATCCGCTCTTAAAGGTTTGTAATTTTGGGAAAAAACACTTTTGCCCATGTTGACCTCCTGACTAGTCCAAAGAAAGTTATGAAGTCGAAAATTGTGTTCCAAGCATTTCCATCTATAGCTGTTTTTGAGCGTTCGTTGCCAGGACTGATATAGTAATCAGTTATTATTAGCATTGTAAACTTTATGTTGAGTTACAATTTTGCATATAATTGCCAGTTGACTCTGGAAAAAACTCTTTTTCTCGTTCAAAAGGACTAAAGGCAGCTGTGAATCAGAAAATTGAATTCCGTTCTTTTGAACAGTCGGAGCATTTTTATAAATATAGTGAAGCAAGGAATAAGTTCTGAAGTCACTTCTCTCGCTCCATCTCCTTCCTATAGTCGAATCGTGCTGCACACAAAGCCTACCGAGAAACTCTTATGAAGATCCCAACAAGCGTCATTTATCAAATTCTTTATGAAGGATTCGCTTCCTTTCAGAACACTTCAACACTCTATTGGTTCCATACTATAACCTCTTTGGAAGAATCGCTTGGGAATTCTAAATATTCTATTGGATTAATATTAATACTTCAGAGGATGTAGCAGATGTGTGAGTCCCAGAGTTGACTTTGTTCACTGGTAACGTCGTTGTCTCTCCACTTCTAATAATGTATTTTCTCGTAAAATTCATTGAGGAATCCTAAATAACATAGGAGGAAACTTAAATAAAATTTATTGGTTTAGGAGAAATTGGACATTTTATAAAGCCTCTCAGACCTGGTGACATTGGATCATTGGATTTATTCAGAACGTTGTGATGTGGCAGTGCTCCAAGATGGCCTTTGGTCATATTCTACAGTGCCTATGTTGAACGTCGTGATGTGGCAGTGCTCCAAGATGGCCTTTGGTCATATTCTACAGTACCTATGTTGAACGTTGTGATGTGGCAGTGCTCCAAGAAGGCCTTTGGTCATATTCTACAGTACCTATGTTGAACGTCGTGATGTGGCAGTGCTCCAAGATGGCCTTTGGTCATATTCTACAGTACCTATGTTGAACGTTGGCAGAATCAATTCCATTATTATTCTGACAATGAATAGAAGTATCTTCAAAAACTTTAAAAGAAATGTATTTTTTAAACTTCTTGGAAGGCAACTTTGTGAGTAATTGGACAAAGTATTTGTTAAAAAAAAAACAAAGATTGGCCCAACAACAAACATGGCAGAAACTCCTACGCGAAAATGGGAGGTTTGTTCAGGAATAGGTCGAAAATCTAAGTATTTCTGCTGACTGTCATCAAGCTATACTTATGGATATGCCTAGCAGTGTTGGACAACGATCATTCAGAATGATAAATAATGAATTAACTGTTATTTCATTCTGAATAATGAATAATTTTCAATTCAATGAGTAATGTAACTTTTTATTTTTCTTTATTATTGAATAACAATGACATGGATGAAAATGTTTATGCTTTATGAATGTACTTTTTTTTTAATGAAATTGATTTATTTGATTGAAATTTTTCTTTAAATACAAGTGATTTATTTTAACAATCTTTTCTAATAAAAATGACTAAGTTCATTTAATTTTTTCTTAATTTTAATGAAAAGTATTTATTTACGTCATATTGTTTACTGAACTTAAAGAATCTGAGTTTGTTGTTCCATGAACCAAATTATTTTAAATGTATAAAAATAATGAATGAAGAATGAAAAATAATTAATTATTCATTAAATAAAAAAAGAATTAGTCAATGAATAAGTGAATAAATGAATAAATTCTTATTCAATAAAACTTATTGAGTAAAGAGCCAACCCTGTTATCCATAGAATAAAAAATAAATCAGTGAATAAATTCTTGTTCATTTTTATTCCATGAATAAATTCTTATTCAATAAAAAATTTATTTGAATGATTATTGAATAAAAAATTTATTGTATAATGCCCTAATCTTTATGAAATAATTTGTAAAAATTTTTTTAAGAATAAGTCTTACACAAGACATAAGGACAAATCCTGGCCTAATCCTATGTTTTATATTCAATAAAATATAATCAAAAAAATTAACTATAAATCAAATGTCTTTATTATTAAACTGTGATATATAAAAATTATATTTTTTTCAATAAATGCTTTCCATTTATCCTTAGATCCCAGTAAAACCTTATAAGTAATACTTAGAATTATATAAGCTCTTACAAGGTGGTTAGCATGCTAAATATGTTGACAAACCTGATATAATCGTTGCGTTAATGAAGGATTAAAACACTGTGTAATTTCACATCTGTAAAATATATGAATAACACTTTAGCAACCTCAAGTTCCCTGTTTCCCTTATATTATTAGTCATTAGACATTTTATGATCTGAGAGATATCTTTTGATTCCATATAAACAGTAGCTTTGAATCATCTTAGCGTTTTAGCGCGCTTCCGTCCTCCTTCGTTTATAATATCTTTCATTGGCGCAATCTGGAGGTACCGAAGAGATATAACGTTTCAGATCCCATGGCTTACGAAAATGCAGGTGGCTCAAAAAAAAATAAAAATATATATATATATATATATATATATATATATAGGTATATATATATATATATATATATATATATATATATATATATATATATATATATATGTGTGTGTGTGTGTTACTGGCAAAGTATAGAATCCAGGCATTCTATAGAATGCCCGAGTGGTTTAGGCAAAGTGTAGAATGTATTAGTTTCTACATCGTATTACACACATTGCCTAGTCATTCTATACAATGCCTAGGTATTCACCGGTACCTATCTGCCTAGGTAATAAGCTTTATTTCCATATATGTAACAACATTTAACATATATGTAACAAAAACAATAGCTGTTATATGTGAACATCTTAGTCTACAGTCTATAATGGTATATTTGTTTGAACAGTATCACATATTGAACAGCGAACTGTCCTGTCAATTGTGAATAACAGCGTCTGTTTCAATTGTCACTTCAATAGTGTGTTAGTTGAAACACTATCCTGCGAATCGCTGCTTTAATTATCCCTGGCTTTTAAGGGCTACACCAATGCTCCATTGCCCAGCATCATCGGAAATTCAAATATCCAAGAAGACAAGAATAATTATTCAAAATATATCGTTCATTCTTGAACTAAAAAAAGAGAAAGAAGTATTTATTATTTTAATCACAATCAAAGGAATCTTCCATTTTTCAAAGTGGTCACAATTTTCACATTGAATAGTTTAGATAAATCTAAAAGAACAAATAAAAATTGCCATAAAATTAGAAAACTCAATTAGTTACCACATTGGAAATTCTACAGAGAAGATATATATATATATATATATATATATATATATATATATATATATATATATGAAAGATACACCCCCCCCCTAATTATATTATAACAAATAAATTATACTGCTTACGATGTAGTGTTATTGCTCTTCCTGGTACATATTTTGTAGGCATTACACTGTGAAAAATAATAAAATACTCCAGTCTATATCTTAAAATATTTTCGAAAAAAATTAAGCAATATCTATAAGTATGATTTTGATTACTCAAAAAAACACGGTTTTACGCACATGGCACGCCATGACATTCATACGAACTATTTTTTTATGTATTTTTTATTATTATTTGCCAAATAATAATAAAAATTAATTGTATAAAAATTTAAAAACACAGAATATCAAAAGATAAGCATGAATGAAACCAATAGTTACTATGAATATATACGATTTAATGAAAATGGCATAGACACATACATATTCACAACCGCACACTCTCACGCTAACATCTATTCTATAATGTAAACATTTAATACCATTGCCTTAGTACGTAGGATGTTTATGAAATATTATTTTTTTCGAAAATAGTGAGGTTTCAATAAATAACCCGAATCGAAAATCGATAAAATTAAATGCTTCGAAGAGATCCTACGTTCTTTACTAGCAAATATCATGAGGAAACTACAGCTAAAATGTTGATCGGTTGAAAACTGAAGGCCTTACAGTGGTTTTGAGAAAAACGACATTAAATTTTAGTGTACAGAAATGTTCCTTTTTTTTTCCTTTTTAATTAGTTTTCAAAATTTTTTATAATGGCTTGTTTTATTTTAAAATGTATTAACTTTACGTCCACATAAACGCTCTCGGATACCATTTTAGACTAGTTTAGAAAGCATTTAAACCCATAAAAAAAATGAATAAATAAATAAAAAAAAAATAATGAAAATAATGTTACAAGGTAGTATTTCCCCTAAAGGCAGATCTTTTGGTAAAAACATACGTAAAGTTTACACCATTGGAATCGCTCAGATTAATGGGCTTAAGCAGAAGAAGAAAAGTTTTATAATCATATTATTATACTTTATGATTATACAGGACCCAGATTTATTTTTAAATAAATATTTATCGTCATTTATTTCTTTTGTAGTTTTAGATAATTCTGTCTTCACAGCCATCTTAAAGGATCGAAATAATTTCTCTGTAAAGATAATATTTCAGGCTTAAAAAATGAAGATCGGGTTTGAAACCACCCTGCCTTAGATTATCCTAGGTACGCATCAAAAAGCAATGTTGATCATGTCATTTAAATAAGACTTAAATAAATTCATATATTATACAATAGTCCGCCTACCAATATTTGTCCTCTTCTAGGGAATTCTAAAATAAGTTTGTTTTACACAGGGAGTAAAAATAAAAAAATAAAATAAAAGGGCTTTAGAAAATGCTTTAAAATTCTCTGAGGGACTTAGGAAGGTCGGAAGGATATTAAAGTTTCAGGCTGTGGTTGAGATAGTGAGATTAAATTCTGTCCCCCCCCCCCCCTACTGCCGTCGTAACCTTACAGGTAATAAAAGGCTTCTTCGGATGCTGCAAAACATCAAAAGATCAAAATTAAATAGCTTTGATTTAGCTTAATTGGGGGGGGGGGCTTAGCTTCCCCCCCCCTTAAGCAAACCTTGAGGTACTCCTGTCAACAGGCTTATTGGATGCTTAGCTCTTGTGTGTCCTTATCTAAAGGTATGCCGTGTTATCACTACAAAGTAATTGTTATTACCGTCAAGTATCTAAGAGAGGGAAAGAGACATTATTATTTCATTCATGGCACAGTCTTGCATTTCATCGGCATATATATTTATATATTTATATATATATATATATATATATATATATATATATATATATACATATATACACAGTAGACTCTCCCTCATCCGGCGTTCTCTTATCCGTCGCTCTCTCTAATCCAGCGGTCTCCAAGAGGAATGAGTGACGGATTTCGGATCGGAGCTAGACCTGCTCGAGGGTTCCCAGAAAACCTTTTCTTCCTAGAGAGCCAAACATTTGTTTCGTGGTATTTCATTGAATGGAAGTCGAAAAAGGCATATATGTTTCGTGCTAGATGCAGGAACTTGTGTTTCTACTAAGGAAATAAATGTTTCCAGAAAAGCTCTCAAAATTTCGGGAGGGGGGGGGGCTGGGAGGCAACCCATGTAAGGCACTTGTGGCTGGAATGCCAGATTTTAGGCAGTCTAGTGCGAGTGCTGTGCAAGTTATTTTTAATACTATGTGCCATTTTATATATGCAATATTATAATATTGCACAACAACAATAACGTTTTCCAAATACATTTATGTGACTTATAACGCTAATTTTTTTTTTTTTTTTTTTTTTTTTTTTTTTTTTTTTTTTTTTACGGCACATCTACATCTAGGTCATTAGCGCCGACATCCAGGGTGTAGCGAGGAATTTGACCAGCGAGCCGTGGGATGATAAAATTCCTGCCGGAGGTTGGGAATCGAACCCACCATCTCCCGCTTATGAATCCAAGGCGCTAGCCATTAGACCACGGGAGACCCCGTTATAACGCTAATTTCTATAAGTTTTCTCTAAACCTACTGTACCCCTGTTCCGATGACGCCGGGTTAGGGAGAGTCTACTGTACATATATATATATATATATATATATATATATATATATATATATATATATATATATATATATATATTGGATTTAAGGAAGTACTAGAAATGTGTATATGGTTGGTATTGGTATAGTTATGGTATCATAGTATTGGACCAAGTTTTGAGCCCTTAATATCTTCTCAAGAACCTAATAATACCCTATAATATAATATAAAATCAGGTTTTTTGCATGTATACGAATAGCCCAGGTGAAACTCATCTTTATTGTAATCTCGGATTTTTTCCTTTAGTTTTAGGTGCTCCTTACCTAGGCAATTAATTTGATACCCCAATTGATTTGGTTCCTATGGTACAAGAACTACAAAACAAACACACACACCTCCAAGGTAGGGTCAACATTTTTGGGGTTTTCGATTTTTCCTTCAAAATCACCCCAAGGTCTATCATCCTGCCAAATATCAAGTTTCCAGCTTTCCGAGAAGTACCTTATAATTTTCATGCTCAATGATTGGCAAATGCTGATTTTTGTAATTCTCTAGTTTCAAGATGCTTCAAAATTCAAACCTGAAACATTCAGGATCTTTTAAATACTATATTAACTATGTTTCGTTAAAATTTCAAGACTCTATCACAAATAGAACCAGAGTTAAAGGGGTGTGAACAACCGGTCATTTTTGTTCGCCTAAATGTACATACATTTTTGTTGGCCTAGCGCAGTACCAACCTCTCAGATGGTTGTCTCTTCGCACTCTAGCGGCCTCAAAAATGGTTTGATTTTTATGAGATTTGTTAAAAAAATACTTAGAGTTAAATGAAAAAAGAATCATCGGAATTCGCCTATCATGACACAGGTTTTTTTCTAATTAAGACATACTAAGTGTGATTGACACGTTTGGTGTTAAGGAAGTATTAGGAAAAATAAATAAACCGACATGAGCAGTTTTGAGATTTTCTCGTATTAAAACGTTTAAGAAGTCGAGGTAAGTGGATGGTAACCATTCAAAAGCTAATTCAATGTCCTACAAAACGACTCTTATACAATTTTCGATAGAACAAGAAATTTTTGATTCAATGTCAAAAGTAAAATGAATATTTCATTACTTACTTAAGGACACATAATGGGAAAATAGAACGGACTGGGTTGTTATAAAACAGACAAACTGCAGGAGTCGGGAACATTTAACTGTGAAGTTTTTAACAGATGATAGCCAGGAGGAAATAGTAGTTATATGTCGCCAACTTGTTTTAATGTAAATTGAGTTAAATAAATGGCAAACGTGTTTGAAATACAGTTTCCATTAAGAATTAAAGAAAGTCCGAATTCCACTCCGTGTTGGTACAGTTTTCGAGAAATATCGAAACAAAATATTAACTACTTTAATTTGAAACCTTCTAAATGACCCTAGATATAAGAAAGTAAACGCACCAAGATGGCTGAAGGTCGGACTTTTATAGGTTATTTCCCGTGAGGAATACTCATTACACGTTTTATCGCGGTTCCTCCCTCCCTCTATAGGGAGGAACCCCGCTTATAAGGTTGACCTCATGACGCAATCCGGAAGTCCCGGCACGAAAATTTCATGTTTCAGATCCCATAGATTCTGAACGTAGAAAAACGAATGAAACCATTTTTAATGCGATATCTATAACCGTTTTCGACAAACATTGAAACACCTACTTTTCCAAACTAATTTTCTGTTTGGGTATTCAGAAACGATTAATTCAGTTGAAACTTGTTCCAGGCGTTTGATATTCATCTAGTCTATGATAGATAAATTTTTGTTCCGTTTGGATTTAAGGAAGTACTAGAAATAGGATATTTAATTAACACGCTTGAAATGTTTTGGAATTTTCGTATATTTTCTAAAATATCTGGAAGACAGTTTATATATATATATATATATATATATATATATATATATATATATATATATATATATATATATATATATATATATATATATATATATATATATATATAAACTCAGCTGAGCTCCACGCTGTAATAATTGCACTAGACAATTTACAACTGACCACAAACACATTACAATATGCACTGACTCACTGAGCACATTACTAACATTACAGGATATTTACAATGACAATCCATTAATAACACTCAAACATAACAAGATTTCCCTGTTAAACAAGACTGTGACTATGTACTGGCTGCCAGGCCATGAAGATATCGATCCTAGTACACAAGCAGACACACAAGCAAAACTTGCAGCACGAAAAGATCATCTAGACATAGACAACTCGACGTACCAGGACTTACTGACAGAGGCACAGGCCCTCATTTTACAGATGTGGCAGAAAACATGGCACGAAACACGGGACAACAAACTAAGGGAGATTAAAGATACAGTCCGGGAATGGACTTCCAGCAGCAGATGTAACAGACGAGAAGAAGTTCTGTGCAGACTAAGGATAGGCCATTCCCAACTCACTCACTCTTACCTTATGACTAGACAGGACAGACCAACTTGTCAGTACTGTAATAAACAACTTACTGTTAAACACATCCTGACAAACTGTAGACAAAGACAAAATGATAACATCCCACAAAACATGCATGAACTACTTACAGATGACAGTCACTACATAGGACAAATATATGAATACCTCAGACATTTAAACATTTACGACCTCATATAATTTCG
>OX328128.1:31563414-31694208 GCA_946811695.1 Gonocerus acuteangulatus
TATATGCATATTAGTTTTTGTCGACACCATAAATACCTTGTTCCCTTCTACGTCGGTTCCTAACTCGATCTACTTATTGAAGTGCATAATTATGAGAGAACGGTATTCGACCAAGTGTCCCAATTTGTAGAGAAATTCGTGAGTTACCACAAATTCTCCAGCACGAGTATGGCAAAGTACTGGGAACTTTTATCTGCACATTCCAATATTAGACACAGATCTCCGATTTTGGAATTACAGCGTTCTCCTGTCCCTATTCATTTATATTGATTCCAAGGGAAGACGGTGCGAAACGTTTTTGATTAATTTATTTATTACATTCTTTATGTGAATAAATCTAGTAATATGATACAAATAGAAGGTTCTGCGCACAAGGCCATCCAACTTCAGCCTCGATTAGGGTGAGAAAGCCACTCAGATGACGTTGAGAGTGTTCTACGTAAGCTTCCTTCTGCTCCGACCAATGGATGGAGTCGGTGAGCCACAGACATTGAGGCGCTAGAAGGAAGAGAAAGTCATTGCTCACAGCAGCAGATCTCTGGGCCACTGTCTTCTGAGACGTTATGGTGCAGAGAGTGGGTGGGGCTAGACTTCAGGAGGGACTAAAAACCGTTTTTCAACACATTATGGCAACCATGATGTATTCAACGACGATATTCTTGCTACTTATGAGTTTACTTACACACAAAAGAATGAAAAAGTATTTGTAACCTGTCACTAAGCCAGCTATGTAAGAGTGACAATCGCTAAGAAGAAGAAGAAGAAATTTTTATTTACAAATTGAATATACAATATTTACATTTAGTCTTACATGTTATTAAATATTTTACATGTCATTATTGTCTAATTTACATTTACAATGGTCTTAAATAATGTTGAAACTTTGGGAAAAATTATAAAAAACCCAAGCAAAATACAAGTATAATACATAAATCTGATAATATTTAACTTATTGAGATGAGGTCAGGTTTCGAGAAGTATGTGTTTGGTCCGTCTTTGGGTGTATCGTCTGTGGGTTTCTTTGTTGTAATTACCTATTTCAGCTATTAGTGGATTGTCTGATAGTTGCACTGAATGAAAGAATTTAGTCGTGAGTGTGTGTACATAGTCTGTGATTGTCGGCATTTCCAGGTCGTCGTGTATGACTATAATTTTAGTGTATCTGGGGTAGTGATTTATAATTCTGAGACAGATGTTTTGGATAACCTCAAGTTTTTTGTAGTTTATTGAACAGGTTGAACACCAAACTGGACAAGCATATAACAGTACTGGGCGTATAATCATTTTATAAAGAATTGTTTTGTTTTTAGGGTTTAATTTACATTTTTTACAATCACTAATAAAAAGTACCAAGCACGTGTAAACTATTCCTTATTCATAAAGTTTCACTTCAATGCGTGAGGGACTGAATAATTTCTTCTAAACTAAAAATAAAATTACTTTTTCAGGAAAATTAATCTAAAGGAAAGAAAATAAAAGAATGTCATCTACAAAAAAAAAAGCTAAATTAATATCGTAAAGAAAAGCCGAAAAATATTGAATAATAGAGTAAAGACAGGAGTTACAAGTAAAATATCTAAGTATTTCCTGAAACTCCTTGGAAAAGTAATTTCATATGAAAATACCTGGAGACGAGGAGTGGGGGAGAGGAAAGGCTTATGAAGGCATTGATCGGAGAAAAGTTTCGAGAGGAACGCCTTAAGACTATTTTAATAAATCTTCCAGGGAAAAAAGTTTATAAGATAAAGTAAGAGAACATATTGAGAGTGCTTTGCTGAGATATTAGCCGAGGCTGGTATTATTAAATGGGGCTTTAATAACACACTGCTAACTGGATGTTGTTACAATACTTTATGGATGTTGTAACAATATCTTATGAATGTTGTAACACCACCTTATGAATATTGTAACAATACCTTCAGGGTGTTGCTACTAGACCTTCTGGATGTTGTAAAAATGCTTTCACAATGTTTTCTATGTCATGTTACAATGTCTTCTGGATGTTGTAAAAATGCTTTCAACATTTGTTACAATTTCTTCTAGATCTATTTACAATGTCTTCTGGCTGGTTACATGGCTTGTTACACTGTCTGTGGTATGTTGTAGCAATGTCTTCTAGATTTTGGTACAATGTCTTCTGGATGTTGTAGCAATGTCTTATAGATCTTGTAACACTGTCTGTTCGATGTTGTAGGAAAGTCTTCTAGTTCGTGCTACAATGTCTTCTGGATCGTGAAGCAATGTTTTCTAGACCTCGTTACAATTGTCTTCTGGATGTTGTAACAATGCCTTTTGGATCTTGTCACACTGCCTCTGGATCTTGTTACAATGTCTGTTGGATGTTATAGGAATGTCTTCTAGATCTTGGTACAATGTCTTCTGGATGTTGTAGGAATGCCTTCTAGATCTTGTTACAACGTCTTCTGGATGTTGTAACAACGTCTTTTGGATCTTGCTACGCTGCCTTCTGGATCTTGTTACAATCCCTTCTGGATGTCGTAACAATATATTCTGATTGTTGTTAAAATACCTTCTAGATCTTGTTACAATTCTTTCTGGATGTTATAATAATAACTTCTGGGACAAAGACTATTTTTTCTCAAAAATCGAATTCTCACGCTCTTCCTCGTGATCCGCACATCTCCCGTGTATTGAACGTAGGGGTCAAACGGTTAACTATGTTAGTGTTGAATCTAAAAATAATGTCGAAGCGACAACCAGATACACTTGTACAGTAATTTGTTGACTGTCAGTAGTCCTTGCTAAAGGGACAGTAGTAGCAGAAGCCCTAGGAGAAATTGATAAGATTTGTAAAACACAGAAAATTACACAAAGTCCTTCGTCGATCTTAGAAGTTAATGTAAGGGCGCCCATAGACGGAGAGAAATATCTCACGATTTGAACTGCACAGTCCAAACCTTAAGATATTCCTCAATATGAACGGGCCATTCATGAGCCCAGAGTTGAACTGTACAGTCCATCGAAGTAGAATCAAAGCCCCAATAGATTAATTGTGCAGTCCAATGAGGCCGGGCCTTACGTTTGTGGACTGGAGGCCAATTTTGCGGAGGTCAATATGGGGGTTTTTCCGATCTCGCATTGGAGAATCATCTGACCAAAGGGTGACCATTGTACATATCTATTATTGAAATAATTATTATATATCCATGCATTTTAAATCAGCTTTAATTCATAAATATTTAAACACTTTCTGTTTGCAAAAGAGTATCAAAAGTTGGAGAAATACAGTCTAAAATTTCGTTTTATTCAACTATTATGAATTGTCTATCTTCATCTACAAATACAATAAGATACAAAAATGATATTCTTCTTCTCAAAAAACGGCGAGAGCATGATGGGTATAAGGTACTTTCTTACCTGTATTGTTAGCCTACAAACGTTGATTGTAATGATTTGTGCCTGATGAAGCATAGGAATATAACTGAGAAATATCTCCATGCGACCATTTTCCCCTCTATAGTGCATTATCAGATATTATCGAGGAACTCTATAGTAGAGGGTGGAACCCTTGATAGGAAGGAGTGGGGGAAAGAAGTGCTTATCAAGAGCTCTCTTGATTAACTCCTCCTTCTTGTCAGTAGGTAGACATCTCCCTGTAGGAACAGCTTATTGTTCTATGGTTTCTAGTTCACCATTCTATATATATCAACCAGGCATTGAGCTTTTATATATCACAAGGAGGTATACTGTAGGGACGTGCAACTGAGGTCCTGTTGTTTTTCTTTTTTGTTTTTTTGTATGACTTTTATTATCAAATAAAAATAAGGAAAGAAATTGGACGATAAAACACTTAGTGAATGCAGATTTAGGCGAAACTTTGACCTAGCAGATAACCTGACAGCCTTCTAATTGAAGGGGTCGGGGCGAAATAGTGCCAAGCAACATTTTTAACAGAACTTAACTGTAGCTGCTATTTGTTGGTTATAATGTGGGACTATCAGTTGAAATGGTTAGGAGCAACAAGAATAAGTAGCATACAGAGCTTGTAGTCATATTTCAGCAGCATTTTCATCATAGACTGAAATAGCAGCTCCAGTTAAGTTTGGTTAAAAATGTTGTTTGGCACAATTTTGCCCCGACCCCTTCAATTGGAGAATTTTGACTCTATGACACCGTATAAATAAATTATAAAACTTATAATTAATACAAATTATAATGCAGTTCTAAATAACATTATACATCTGATATGTGCACCTTTAGATCCCAGAATGTGAGTGACAAAATAAATGGAGAGTCCACAAAAGGTCCACGGCTAGAATATTGGAACTGATTAAAGCAGGTCGGGATTAACGAAGAATTTAAGGGGTCTAGTTTAAAAATGGATATCAGCTCTTCTGGCTTTAAAAATATATACCTCTTACTTATCTCATATTATTGAATAGGTATCTCGAGAAATGTTTTTCTATCCTTTGTTTGTACCTAGTAGAAACAGGATTCCAATCATAAATCTAAAATAGAAACAGTTATAGTTTTGGTCTGGCCTTTCATGAAATATTTTTATGGCCCCAGATACATCTTGGATGAAAAGGGTACTACCTGTCATGGATAATGTTTTATTTTACTTCGCCAATGCTCGCTCTTGGCTGATAAGCCATTCGGCGTCAAACCTCCCAATAACGACCAGGTGTTGAAAGCTGGGGATCCAGTTCGTGGCAGAGCAGGGAAATCTCGTCTTCTGCCAAACTAAAGCGATGTCGGTGTGCCTGGAGATAGTCGTGGCAAGTCAACAGTCGAAAATTTGCAACCGTTGGTCTGTCGGGGGTTGACGGCAGATAATCATCAAGTGCCTAGTACGTTTTCTAGAAAATAGCTTCAAGCATTAATATCCATTGTACCTCCTCGGTGGGAGAGAGCGTTGCCTGTAAGTATAAACAAATCTTGAACTAAACCAACACTTAGTTCCATTGAAATGTGAAATATTCTAAGCTGTCCCTAGAACACTAAGGGGCGAGGCTGGGCTCAGTGTGGAAGCACTCGGCTTATCTTCTGAGTCCGAAAATTGGATTCGCACTAAAAATTTATTATTCTAGTTATGTCGTTCGTCGGTCGGCCCTAGGCTCACTTAGCCTTTAATGGATACCTGCACATTAGAAGATCTGATGATTCGAACACAGGACTCACCAAACTATATCCCCAGAGTGCCGTACAAGACTCGGAAGCACATAGGATGGGAACACGTTAAGACGGAACATTCACCGTTCAATATAATCTCTTCATAAGCAGTCCTTTAAGCCTTATCTTAATATACGACATTCTGCATGTTTACTAAAGATTTTGGAATTAACTACAGAGATGGCGCTACTGAAGCATGCCGGAGAATCCTATTCCCGCGCATATTTTCCCGCCCGAATTAGCATTTAAAAGCCCGACGAGCTTCGAGCAGATCCTTGGAACATGACTCGACAGAAATATCAGGGCTTAAGCTTGCCGCCCGTTCCGGAATTCTTTCTACAAGACCACTTTCACTTAAGACCCACGATTTTAGAACTAATACACGATTAATAATTCATTATATTTCAGAATTTTGTATTGTTTTATCCCGAATCGATCAACCATACGAACCCATTAAGTCGATCAAAGTAATAAAATCTTTCATTAGCGTTATTTTCAATCTAAGAGTTTCGCGTAAATTATAATTATTTTATAATAACAATTTAAAATAAATATTTTTGGAAAAGACGAGCTGTTCCAGTTCTTTTCATTTTAAATATAATATTTCAGCTATGAAATGTGAGGCAAAATTATTTTACATTTACAATTTACAAGGCTGCGGAACTAACAGGTTCTAAAAGAAGTGACACTGCCTGCAACTGTTGCTGCGTTGCAAGCATCTTCCTCCATTGATAAATCTATAGTGATGATTTGAAATAAGAACTGCTATTAGTTGTTCAATCGCCCATTTCATTAATTTTTTTTAACCTATTATTATAAATCCTGTTCTATTTCTGATTCTAAGTTGAACCTTCTGTACACTCTTGGAGCCTGCAACTTCATAAACGATTTACTCCTATGTGCTCCATTAAAAATTATGATTTTTTTATCTTTGTAATGAGCAAGAGATATTTTTTTTAAAAAATAGAGAAGTGAAAAATTACGTAGTAATTTTCAGAAAAGATATTTTCTGAAATACCATGTTAAATTTCTCAAATTTGTGTTCTTTTCAACCGAAAACGTTATTGTAAAATTATATTACTGTATTTGTTGTACAACACATTATTCATATAAAAATCTATCAGGAAAAATATTCCAATATTTTGAGTATTCATATTTCCTAAATACATTAATAAATTTATCAGTGGTATCTTTTAATTTAAAATATTTATTATAATCGAAATATGTATTAATATTTTCGTAATGAGATTGATTGAGGTGAATAATTGTTTATTAAAGAAAATGTATTTATAAAAAAATAAGATTTTGATAAAAGCATAAATATCAACCCAATTTATCGAACCTATAAATATCCAAAAACACAGGAAAAAGTGCAGATGATGAACATAAGTATGGCTGTAATAAATAAAAACAAAATCTTTTAACAATTATTGTATAATAATTAATTTTACTAATGTAGGGGCTCTTAGCCTTCATATCCTCGCAAGGAGTTTTTTTTAATGGCAAAAACAATATTTTGCAAAATAACAACAAAATTTCATAAAGCTTTTATGGCCATATTGGTGAATGTGTTTCTGAAAAATATATTTAACAGAGATATGAATAAAAAAAGAACTACAGGTGGAGTGCTTCAAGCCTCTCCCATTGGGTACCCTTAGATTTAGAAATAAATTAGTACACTTTTAACTCCTAATCAAAATACTTTGATGTTCATCAATAGAAATTGAGTAATTGTGGGTATTAAACATGTGCACATAAGATTCCATGTTTCCCATAATTTAAAAGAAAGAGTACATTTGTATAAAATTACATACTTTTTCCGGGTGTTTGAAATACCGAGGCTTTTCATCTTTGATACTATCTTCTGTTTAAAGACTGAACCAGAATTTTCTTCTTTTTTTGGGGGGGGGCATTTTTCATCACTGAAAAACATCAGTCTGGTTTGAAATGGCAACCATTTTAGGGGCCTCCCAAACGCCACACCGTTAACGCTTGACCCACCAATTCTAAATCTCATATGGACAACTTCGTTATTCCGAATGTTCTAAGCGCTTTGCACTAAGTAGCTTGAATGTCTTCCACTTTTCCCAAGTACTCGAGAAGTGGACTTTGGTCTTGCACTTTGGACGGTGTGTGTCCACCGAAAATCCTCTTTGTCTTAATCTTCTCAAGGGGATCCTCTCCACCTACCCTGGGCCTCTACTTTCTTAGAATCTATTATTTCTAGAGCTCGTCGAGCATGGAGCTCAACTCTAAGCTGGATAAGCCTTCACCGCTTGAGGCGTGGTCCTTCCATCAAACAAATCCTGTCCACTTTTTTCGCTTTTTTTAAACCTCCTCAAAAACTTTGACCCACTCGAAATGATTTTCTATGATCTTTTATGATATTTATTTATTGTAAATTATCTAAAGAACAGTATCGATGGCCTAGAATGAAAACCTCGTATCTAAAAAAAAAACTTTAATAACTTTTATACGTTATTAGACGGATAAGATTCTATTTGACAATCCTTGAGTGTCAAAGATACTCTATTTTACTCGTCCTGGAGTATATCAACGAAGAAGCCAACCTTGTAGCTTTCTCAGTAACCAAAATATCCATCTAATTAGGTATAAAAGTTAATTAATTTTATTTTTGAGATACGAGGTTTTCATTCTAGGCCATCGGTATGAAAACGTGCTCAACTAGAATGAAATAGTGACATTTTATCAATGATTAGCACCACCAAATAAAATCTTTAGACTTGTTTCGAAAGTACTTAAGGGGGCGTTTACATCTGACACTTCTCGAAGGATATATATGTGTCGGATAGATATTCACTTGCAAGTTTACATACTGACAGAAATAGCCAGACATTTATGTATACGAGAGTAAGTGCAGCTAGTAGCTAAGATATGTCTGACATTAAATTCTTCTGTTTATAGTCAGTGCTTACCTCTGATGATATAGAAGCGTCGACGCTTACAGCATGCGAAAGAAATATATATATCTCAGAAATAAATTTTAAATAAAGTTCACAGTTTACATTAGGCAAAATTTCTGTCTGGCATAAATATCCTGTAATAACTATCAGATGTAAACGCACCCTAATGCATCAAGAACTTTACCAAGGGGGGGAAACTCTTTGTGACGAGGGAGCTAGGGATTAGGGAAGGCGGGGGGGAGGAGGGTGGTTTTGGGACGTACATTGAAAGATACGTTGGTCTTGACGGCTTAACTGCTGTTTCGCTATTTTGTTAATTGTCCATGTAATAATCTGCATTGTTTTTGTACCCATGCATATTTTTTTTAATGAATTTCACAGGCGCAAAATTACTTTTTAGGTTAAAATAACATTCATGTTAACTTCTGTATGCCTTTATGGGCCCTATACACTTTGCGATATGCTGTACGACATGTCGAACTGAAAGTCAAACAGTTGGAACGATTTCCAGTATGAAGATTTTGCCACATACTTTCAAACTCAGTTGTTCTACAAGTTTTACGACAAGTTGGACAGAACTTGTCCACTACTATTGCGCTGCACTACGTACTGTTCTATGGTTTATATGTGATGGCACCTTTCGTAAACAAAAATTCTGTATTATTAATTTTGGGCGATTTAAAAAAATTATTTTCATTAGCGAAATCTTTGCATCAAACCTGCCACACACAAGTATAAATCCGGTGGCACTCTATAAACTCTTCCCAAAATTCCTTGTATTGCAATTTCATTTGTATTTAATAAAAGTATTTGATTGTTGATCGCACTGTAAGTTGAATGTCTGCCACACATCTTCCAACTGGTTGCTGGTTGGAGCAATCGCACTGCAGATTTTATGGACGTTCCGTAATGCCGTCCAACACGACCGATCTGTACTGCATGCAGTACGAATATTCCACACACGTCCAACTGGATGCTGGTTGAACAGATCATACTGCAGATTTTATGGATGTTCCGTACTGCCGTCCAACACGACCGATCTGTACCGCACTCGTTATAACCGAGGTACAAACCGTCGTTTCAAAAGAAATCTTACTGCCTGCGAGTTTTATTCTCCTCAAAACATCTGTCATGAGTGCAATCTCTATAGATGTATTTATTAGAAATGTTTATAAATTCTAAATACAAATATTTGTTTGAGCATGATTTATTAATAATCCCTCCTATTGGGGTTCCTTGCAAATAAAGTCCGAGGATTAGAAGATATTGTGTTAGTCCTTGGACGAATACATTCATACGATATTCATCTGGGGAGAATATTGGAATCAGAAAGCCGCAACCAAACGCGAAATTTCGATTTAATCTCACGACCTCTCTCTCTCCGCCGTCGCTCCTAAACTAATTCCGATGAAACAAACGGATCGAGTGTTTGCTCCGTTTGTTTGCCATCAGGAGGTTGATTGGTCCGATGCTTGTGTACGGTAGGTGGCGAGGCAAAAACCCCCACAATCAGCAAGGCCAACTCAATCTGCTCCGCCATCACCCGATTGTTCCTACAAATATAATTGATTGTTAATATTTGGAATGGCCGACGAATCAGCGCCACTCGGTGGACGTTCTGTAGGCTATAAATCTGCTCGAGTGAGCCATCTACAACCGTGTTGAAAAACGGACCATTGACACTAAACTTGTTACAACCTTCCAATTATCACTTGTCAAACCTTTCCTCTCTTTATAAATATGTCGTTCGAAAAATTCTTTCTAAATATTGACTCTTCTTTGGTGATTCTCTCTGTTCGTTCTAGTGAAAACATTGTCATCCAGGGCGTTTTGTTTTTCGAGAAAATTAAATTGTATCAGAATGGAAAAATAAAATTTTTTTTATAGGTTTTATTTAATAATGTTTTGTATTTAAAAAAAAAATTTCCTTCCTCTCGTTAGGAAGCCCAAGGTTCCACCTATGGCGTCGAACAGATGACATAATCAGTTTAAGCCGACCTAAATTGTCAACATTGTTATCAAGGTAAATTTTATTTTATTGATTAATACTTATGAAGATAGTGGAAGTTTCTATTCAGATAAGATTATTAAAATATAAATATTGATACAATTACCCATCAGCGACGGAAATAAGCAACGTAGAGCGTGGCCAGTGCCTGAATGAGTAACTGACCAGCTGCCGTTGGCATTATAAATGGTTGACAATCTGTAGACAGCCTGGCGTTAATAGCCTAACTCTTGATATGCCGTTAAGCACACACAAAAAAAAATTATAAGTCTTTGAATTCTACTATCCTATTTTATTTTTTTTTAATTTTAGCTGAAGAACGTTACAAAAAAGTGTCCGCTGGCGTTCAAAAAGAAGAGTTCATGTTACAGTACATCACATAGGTTTGTCGGGTGGACCTAAAGCATATTTATGTTCCTGAATTACATAGGTTTGTCGGGTGGACCTAAAGCATATTTATGATCCTGAATTACATAGGTTTGTCGGGTGGACCTAAAGCATATTTATGTTCCTGAATTACATAGGTTTGTCGGGTGGACCTAAAGCATATTTATGTTCCTGAATTACATAGGTTTGTCGGGTGGACCTAAAGCATATTTATGTTCCTGAATTACATAGGTTTGTCGGGTGGACCTAAAGCATATTTATGTTCCTGAATTACATAGGTTTGTCGGGTGGACCTAAAGCATATTTATGTTCCTGAATGTGAGCAGAAGGCTCCTAACGAAATTAGTATTTTTTATTTATTTATTTGTTGGTATTCAGATTTTTGGAGAGGTACACTTTACATTATTTCGTATTATATATACACACACACACACACATATATATATATATATATATATATATATATATATATATATATATATATATTGCGTTATTTTTGATGGTGTTTAATCATAATTAAAATTCATTATTGTTAGAATTACAATAAATTGTGAGAGGCATTCAAATATTTTTATGTTTCGCCACACATATTATACGAATCGCGAGTATGTGATTCAGGTACCACTGGCCCTCGTGCTTGGCAAGAGAGCCTGGTCCGCCATTATTCTTCTTCCTATAGCCGGCCCATGCGCAAGCAACTCTTGTTATGTGCGTGTATGCCAGTGGGTTTTAATGGTTTATTTTCCCCTTCCCTTGGCGTTATAAGTTTTTCTTGGCATTCTTATTCCTATAGCTGGCCCATGATTGTTATATTGGACCTTTCTGGACGCCTACCTACCCGGCGAATGGTGAGATACTTCCATAATTCCCTCAATTATTTTCCTAAACCCTGTTTCCTTTCTTCTCGCTTTTCAATGACATATGGAGGTGGATACCCTGAAGATAAGGCTAATTATTACAATATGTTTGGGTTGTACCCATATTTCATCATATTTTGTCCTTTGCTTCTATCCGAGCTCACCAGAGCAACAATATTTTTTTTTTCTTCTTCCTTAATAATATCCCATATATATATATATATATATATATATATATATATATATATATATATATGTTTATATAACATTATTGTTCTGTTTCATAACATTATATTATTGTGCACATATGTAGATCATTTTAATATTATGTGAACCGTCCTAAAATTCCTAGTTAATAATAATGGACGTTGAAATTTAAATAAATATTATGTGAAAATTCAGTATGTTTATGTTTAATAAGACCAAAAGTCAGTCCTTCAACCAACCATAAGGCCCAAGAAGGAATATATTGTGGAGGTATTGGATTCTTGACCATACGCCACATTAGCGAGATATGATCCGGCCGCTTTGCAGGTACGCATTAATAAATTAAATAATGGCCTATGTTTTTGTTGATTCCTAATATTTATAGGGAAAAAAATACCAACTAAATTTACAGAGTTAAATGAGGTCCTAATACATTTAACCCGTTCGCCGCTGCTCCCGCACTGGTGCGGGCTGACAAGGACGATATGTTTCCTCATAAAACTGAATTATCGCACTACCTACAGGCTTTTTCGTTTTATTCCAGACCTTCTAGTTAAGCAGTAGATAGTACGAGACACATTCTGTTATCTCCTTTATTATGATTAATCTCATAAATGCCTGAAGAGACGACGAGAAATACGAAATCAGCACAGTGTGAGATGTGCAGCATTGGCAAGATGAATTCTGCCTGACCCGCACAACACGTGTGTATTGAATGTAGTTGTGAAAAGATCAACTAATAAACATCCAGTATATATTCAATGCTGACAAAGAGTGTCAACTTATCAATCAAACTCATTTCTTCGAATCAATGAATCACTTATTGAATTCTATTACCCAACAGATTGCGTAAAGACAGCCGAGAGATACAGCAAAAGTCCTGTAGAACAGAAAGGAAGGAATAGACAGCACGACGCCTCCAGGGGGGTTGCAACATGTTTTATTCCGTATCTTCTCTAATTTCCCACCGGACTGTCGGCAGGATCCAGCCCAACCAGCATCAAAAATTGATTTGGGACTCTTTCTCGTTGTCCCGATTTACTGACCGCTCAGATTCAATCCAGCCCAGACCCTTAGCTATTTACACATTACATCTTCACAGATTTGATTTTTTTTTTTGGTGGGGGGGGGGGTATTTTGTTTTAATCAGCTGACTATGGAATGATCTGCTCTTTTCAATGATAAGAGGGTAAAACCCTACCATGGTCTCACGCTGCCACCATGCCTAAAGAATGCATTGAAATGACCAGTACTTACTTACAGTCACGTGGCAGGCCACGTGGCATTACACTGAAGATAATTACCTAAGAGAGATAAAGAGAAATATACGACCATATTCATCAAGAGAACATAGAACAATACGTGAGGAAGTTTTATTAACAAGACTGAGAATTCGACGTACACGACTCGCTCACAAATATTTACAAAACAAAACAAGCCTAGATGCGATACATGCAACGTTCCTTTAACAGTGAAACACCTACTAACGGACTGCATGAAAACAGACAATCTACAAGCACCACGGGACCTAAGTGAGCTATTATCCGATAGCAGCCCATATATTCCTATCATATAAATATAATAATATCACAAATAACTCAAATTTTAATTTCTAATCTTACAATAATTGTTGACCAATTCATTCAATTATACATTTTATTTACTGTATTTTTTATACATATTTTTTTATTATTTATTTTCTTTTATTTATTAATTTTGTTTTTTTACTTTAACTTTTTTTTTACCTACGTATGGACACCATATTATTAGATCAATAATTATTATAATTAAAGCCATATTTTATTATTTATCGTAGGATTTTATTTAATTTTCAGAACATGAACAATTAATACATAAATTACTACTTCAATATGTTTCTTACTATTAGTTATTCTCTTTTTTTATAGTATTTTGAGCAGAACACACTTTATGTGGAGCTCTCCAAGTAAATAACTAAATAAAATAAATAATTTCATATTTTGCATTCTTGTCTCATTATAAATTATTTTGGTTGGGGTTTTTATTTATTTTTATAATGAATTTTATCATTAGGTCGGCCAAATGATTCCTGCGTCTTTTTTTTTTCAAATTTATAAATATTGTAAGAACAATAGAATTTATCATTTTAATCAGTGACTTTTCTTCACTAACTACAATTTCTCACCATCTTACAAATAGCTTTTAAATTTCATTGCTGCAAAAAGAGTCTGGTTTTGATGCAAACAAACTTAAAAGTAATTTTTAGTAATATTATTTTTAGAATATAACTTCTCCCCTGTTGAAATATTTTGTTAAGTACGAAATAACTAAAAATCTCTTGGGGTGAACAGGGTACGGCAAAAGGTCTCAAATTATTTTAAGGGGAATTCAATATTTTTTTTGTATTCATTGCACAATCCGGATCAAGATAATTATCATGATAAAACAACATTTTGGTGACATTTTATAGCATTTTCATGAATTACGATTGAACGAGTTCGTTAGCCAGGAGAATAGTCCAATCCTGGGAAGCGATGTCATATTCTTCGCCGTTATCTTCGTTCAGGCTGTGTCATCATCAGCATCAGCAAATCAACATGCAGCGGATTATTGATTTCTCCATAATCCCTGCTGAAGGTCTGATCGAACGGTGTCACAGGAATTTTGGTGAAGATCTGCGGAAGAAAAAAAAGCCTCATTTTTCTTCTTCTTTTTTTACAGAGGTAATCTTTTCCTATGAGGAGGTTGCTGAAGTAATAGTTACTATCGTAGGTTATGACTATTAAAATCATAGAGCATACTTTAGACGTTGTGCAAATAAATTTGCGGCTAATCTTCTGGACTGTTATAAACGGAGTTAATAAGTACGGAATGGTTTTGGGGAGGCGAAGAATGACAGATATAAAGGACCCTCGGTCTGGGCGGGAAGTAAAAGATGAAGAAGACTTTTGTATATGTCTGTGTATTATAGATGTGAGGGTGTATGTGTGTATGAGTATGTATTTGTGTGTATTTGTCCCCAAAGAGGAGGGATATATTGCAGTAAGCCCCCTATCTGTGCTGCCCACACTCCAACACTTACCTAACTTATCAAACAGCTTCAATTTAGTCTCTCTTTTCTCCCTCTGGTTCTCTCTCTCTCTCTCTCTCTCTCTCTCTCTCTCTCTCTCTCTCTCTCTCTCTCTCTCTCCCTCTCTCCCTCTCTCTCTATCTCTCCTCTCTCTCTCTCTCTCTCTCTCTCTCTCTCTCTCTCTCTCTCTCTCTCTCTCTCCCTCCCTCTCTCTCTCCCTCCCTCTCTCACACGCATGTAAGACACACACACACAAACACAAACACGAATCCCATACCGACGTCCATCCATGTCCTTTATCTAGACAGAACACATTTTTTTTTTTTTCATCGGACTCCAGTCCTGTTTGTCGCGTTGTCCGCTCCACCAAATCGTTATCTCTCCCCTCGGGGATTATGTCATTGTTTCGAATTTGGAATCGAGGGACTCCAGGTCGGACGATCTAGAGAGCTTTATATGTCAACACCATGCCCCGGCCTATTCATTCTTCTTGATACTGTATAATTTAGATTAATATTGCTAATTCAATAATTCCTGATGAAGTAACGCGTAAATCAACAATTTGAAACTATTTGTCAAATTTTGACCATTTAAAAAAAAAAAGTCAATTTTCGGATTATAGTCTACTAAACAACACTTGGCTGTGCTAAAACAAATTTCTACATTCTACAGATAATAAACTAAACTTTCCAATCGTCTGGATTGGCAATTACATAACGGAAACAGACGGATAAAAATAATGTAATTGAAAGTGCTAAGGTAGATTGAGTCAGGGTGAAATTTGTTTTATTTTTGCCGATGCTTCGGTTTGAAATTCAATCCTTTACCAGGGTTGTAAAACAAGAAGACAGACTTAAAACTAATTTATATACAGAAGAAATTAAAGAAAAAACATAGAATATGTTTAATGATGCATAAGTGCGTGTTACAGTATCTCAATTGACCTTCAAAAATAAATATGTAAATAATTATAATTAACTAATTTGTTTAATAAGAAGAATGTTGTACCACAGGGCGTGTCTTAAGCACAACATTATTTAACGTGAGTTTTTTATTGATTCTACAGATGTACGTTCTCAACAAAACTCTTCACAATGACCTCGTTTGAAAATGTTGTAAGGAGAAATTAACAGTTAAACCGAAAATAGCCCATACATTAACACCATACTAACGCACCTAAAGTCAATTAACTTATTCACAAATAAAGCTCCGATATTCCGATTCATTGATATATTTTTCGTGAATCTTAAAATGTACTGATGTATCCCAAACTTCAAGAAATAAGCGAACTAGTTCTAATTTAATTTTAAGAAATACAGGAAACTAATGTTTGAAGGGTCCTCTAAGTCATCTATGATATACCTGATTGAAAAACTAACCACAGGGAAGGCTTTAAAATTAATACCTCCAAGACTTGAGTTGAGTGCCAGTTAATGGCTACAAGGTTATGATTTCCTGAAGAATTTTCATTCAATGTTTTTGTTCCTACTCTCTTCCTACATTTATTGCAATAAAGTTAAGTACTTTATATTGTTTGTTAATGTATAATTGAAGTGTCTTTAGTGGTTTTAAATTAAAATAATCAATTTAAATATTATTATACTGGGGTGTCAATAACTGGTAATTTTTCCCAAAGTATTTTGTTATTGACACCCCATGTCAATAACTAAATTATGATTTTTTTTTTTTTAAATATTGATGGTTTTGTTTTAATCCTAATAATTTAATCTTCCTGATTAATCGGCAATGTTTTTTTAACTTTAATTCGAGTGTAACTAGTTATTGACATGGGGTGTCAATTACTAGGTTTTGGGTTCAATGACTAGATATTGACACTGTCAGTTCCTAATAATAAAGTTTCTATTGTGTCTATAACACAAAATTCTATTGTGTGTTAGTATTTCTATGAAACTCAGTTATAGCCAGAAGGATTTAGAGAATGCCTTGAAGGCCGTAAAGGATGGCTCCTCCATTAAATCGGCGTCCAAACGATTTAATCAAATCTGCACTTCAGATTAAGCGACAAATTTGTAAAATCATTGTTTGGACGACGGTAAATTCTTTCGGACAAAGACAAACTAACTCTAGTTGCTTGGATGGAAGAATGTGCGAAAAAGGGATTCTTGAGGAAGAAAAATTACATTGTGCAATCCCAAAAAGAATTTATTGAATTTAAAAATATGAGCCCTCCCTTTAAAGGTAATTGTCCTGGTATTGGCTGGTATAAGGCTTTCTTACAAAGGCCCACCTCTATACAGAGAGGATTTCCGAAGCCGTTACTGGGGCCAGCGCATGTGTTTCTGATGCTCATAACAACATACCTCAAACTATGCCTGACACATATTTATTATTAACAACAACTCTTCCTTGATATCCAAAGGGAATCAGTTTGGTCCATCTGGCAACGAAAGCCGCCCATGGCTGAAGTACTATACTGGCCAGTATCTCCGAAAAGAAACATTCAAATTATTCATTTGTCACATCACATGTCATTTGTCACAAGTAAACAATGAAAACTAATGCTGGAAGCTAATATAGAAGAAAAAAGAAAAATTTCATAGAAAAATAAAGCAAAGAGGTTGGAGTGGGAAAACAACAGTAAAATTCCTAAAAGGGAAATTAAACAAACCCTATGTTTCAAATGTGGCAATATTTGATTTTTCATTATGTTTAAAAGGATATGAACATATCCCTGAAAGTGACGAGTCTATGAATTTGTTTGTCCGTGTTACATCCTGGAGTTTGATGAAGATATAAATGATGATGATGAAATGTAAATAAATTATTTTATTTAATGTTACATAATACCTACCAGCATTTTTTATCTATTTTTTTTTACTAGTTAAATTCATAATGTTAAAAAAGAAGAAATATTTTAATTGTTTTTTATATTACATTAAAGTTTATGATATGTTTGTGATATTATTTCCTTATAATGACCTATTATAACATAAGAAAAAAAAAAATGTTAAGAGTACAAGGGGTGTCAATAACTGTAGTGTCAATAACCCATCCAGAGGGTGACAATAACTAGTTTTTGCACTTTTTACCATAATTATTGCCATATGTTAAAATGTATTGAACTTTTGAAAGAAAAATCCACTTGAGTCTTTCAAAGGATAGATAAAGAGGAGCTATAGCAAGTTTCAGTTTGATCCCTTCATAAAAACAATTTTTTTTTTAAATTTCGTCGCAGAAATGTAGTCTTAAGGGTGTCAATAACTGTCCGGTTTACCCTACTACGATTTATGTATTAATGTAAAGTCTGTAATATAAATAGCTTTCAAAAAGGATTTTGTAAATTTTTTTTTTAATATATATGAAACATTGCTAAAGAGTAAATCGCCAAAAGTCGCGAAACACTCAATAAATAAATTGTGTTGCTTCTTACACCTTGTAAGCTTTATTTGACTGATTTGGCGAGAGCCTACTTGAGAAGATGAGTTAGCCAAAAGGCGTCCATGTAATGCATTTTTATTTTATTTTTTTTTTTTTTTTTTGTAAAAACAGACCAATATATGTCAAATATTGATATATTATTTTTTTATGCAGAGTCTATCAAAGGTAGTTGTCCCACCAATATGCATATTCATTCTAGTCGGAGAATATTATAAAATATTGTGATTTCTTTATGAGAAATATAGGGATATTTGGATCGGATTTATAGCAGTAGAAATAAATATGCCTTCTTCCATTCTGCTAGGCAATATTTCAGGGGTTGGCCCCATTATTCCAGCTGATTTATCCCGGTGAATGGGAAGAGAGGGGGGGGGGTTGGTATCGGGGAGCAGTGGACCCACAAACACCGGCGTTCTCTTCAATCACTAATGATACCATTTATATCTAGTGGGGGGATTTCTTATCCCAACGTTCAAGATATGGTATTTTCATGAAGATATGGTATTTTCATGAAGATATGGTATTTTCATGAAGATATGGTATTTTCATGAAGATATGGTATTTTCATAAAGATATGGTATTTTCACGAAGATATGGTATTTTCACGAAGATATGGTATTTTCCTGAAGATATGGTATTTTCATGAAGATATGGTATTTTCATGAAGATATGGTATTTTCATGAAGATATGGTATTTTCCTGAAGATATGGTATTTTCATGAAGATATGGTATTTTCCTGAAGATATGGTATTTTCATGAAGATATGGTATTTTCATGAAGATATGGTATTTTCATGAAGATATGGTATTTTCATAAAGATATGGAATTTTCCTGAAGATATGGTATTTTCATGAAGATATGGTATTTTCATGAAGATATGGTATTTTCATGAAGATATGGAATTTTCATGAAGATATGGTCTTTTCATGAAGATATGGTATTTTCACGGAGATATGGTATTTTCATGAAGATATGGTATTTTCATGAAGATATGGTATTTTCCTGAAGATATGGTATTTTCATGAAGATATGGTATTTTCCTGAAGATATGGTATTTTCATGAAGATATGGTATTTTCCTGAAGATATGGTATTTTCACGGAGATATGGTACTTTCATGAAGATATGGTATTTTCATGAAGATATGGTATTTTCCTGAAGATATGGTATTTTCATGAAGATATGGTATTTTCCTGAAGATATGGTATTTTCATGAAGATATGGTATTTTCATGAAGATATGGTATTTTCATGAAGATATGGTATTTTCCTGAAGATATGGTATTTTCATGAAGATATGGTATTTTCCTGAAGATATGGTATTTTCATGAAGATATGGTATTTTCATGAAGATATGGTCTTTTCATGAAGATATGGTATTTTCATGAAGATATGGTATTTTCATGAAGATATGGTATTTTCATGAAGATATGGTATTTTCATGAAGATATGGTATTTTCACGAAGATATGGTATTTTCATGAAGATATGGTATTTTCATGAAGATATGGTATTTTCATGAAGATATGGTATTTTCATGAAGATATGGTATTTTCATGAATCCCAGCTGCGTATGTTACTATACAGAACGTTTTATCTTAAGAAACAAATATAAGTCCGAAAATTCGTATCTCTCGTGTACCACATGACACTAGAGGTAAGAACGGAAACACTAGAGATGACAGAAATCCTGGGAGTTAGACATTTTGTTTTATTCAGCAGTAAACTCCCATTTCTGATAGACCAAATTTGCTTCATTAGTTTCGTAATGTGTTCCGGGTATAGCTTCCAGAATGTATATGTAGATGTACGTTGATTTAAAGCAATTTTCTCATGAGTGCGACCTCAACAGTGCAAATACTATTTGAAAAAAATAATAAGTAAGTGATCTAGTGCACCGCCAAAAAAATTCCGACCCAAAAGTATAAAAATGTTTTGTTTTTTTTTAATTAAATGTAATTATAATAATAATATGTTTGCCTCGTGAGAAAACAATCTCGTTGTCGTTATGAAGGAGTCTAGCCTTCAGACAGCCTGGAAGGGCAAAAGCTTGTAATACACTTGGAAACAATCTCGTTGTCGTTATGAAGGAGTCTAGCCTTCAGACAGCCTGGAAGGGCAAAAGCATGTAATACACTTGGAAACAATCTCGTTGTCGTTATGAAGGAGTCTAGCCTTCAGAAAGCCTAGAAGGGCAAAAGCATGTAATACACTTGGAAACAATCTCGTTGTCGTTATGAAGGAGTCTAGCCTTCAGACAGCCTGGAAGGGCAAAAGCTTGTAATACACTTGGAAACAATCTCGTTGTCGTTATGAAGGAGTCTAGCCTTCAGACAGCCTGGAAGGGCAAAAGCTTGTAATACACTTGGAAACAATCTCGTTGTCGTTATGAAGGAGTCTAGCCTTCAGACAGCCTGGAAGGGCAAAAGCATGTAATACACTTGGAAACAATCTCGTTGTCGTTATGAAGGAGTCTAGCCTTCAGACAGCCTGGAAGGGCAAAAGCTTGTAATACACTTGGAAACAATCTCGTTGTCGTTATGAAGGAGTCTAGCCTTCAGACAGCCTGGAAGGGCAAAAGCTTGTAATACACTTGGAAACAATCTCGTTGTCGTTATGAAGGAGTCTAGCCTTCAGACAGCCTGGAAGGGCAAAAGCATGTAATACACTTGGAAACAATCTCGTTGTCGTTATGAAGGAGTCTAGCCTTCAGAAAGCCTAGAAGGGCAAAAGCATGTAATACACTTGGAAACAATCTCGTTGTCGTTATGAAGGAGTCTAGCCTTCAGACAGCCTGGAAGGGCAAAAGCTTGTAATACACTTGGAAACAATCTCGTTGTCGTTATGAAGGAGTCTAGCCTTCAGACAGCCTGGAAGGGCAAAAGCATGTAATACACTTGGAAACAATCTCGTTGTCGTTATGAAGGAGTCTAGCCTTCAGACAGCCTGGAAGGGCAAAAGCTTGTAATACACTTGGAAACAATCTCGTTGTCGTTATGAAGGAGTCTAGCCTTCAGACAGCCTGGAAGGGCAAAAGCTTGTAATACACTTGGAAACAATCTCGTTGTCGTTATGAAGGAGTCTAGCCTTCAGACAGCCTGGAAGGGCAAAAGCTTGTAATACACTTGGAAACAATCTCGTTGTCGTTATGAAGGAGTCTAGCCTTCAGACAGCCTGGAAGGGCAAAAGCATGTAATACACTTGGAAACAATCTCGTTGTCGTTACGAAGGAGTCTAGCCTTCAGACAGCCTGGAAGGGCAAAAGCTTGTAATACACTTGGAAACAATCTCGTTGTCGTTATGAAGGAGTCTAGCCTTCAGACAGCCTGGAAGGGCAAAAGCATGTAATACACTTGGAAACAATCTCGTTGTCGTTATGAAGGAGTCTAGCCTTCAGACAGCCTGGAAGGGCAAAAGCTTGTAATACACTTGGAAAAAATCTCGTTGTCGTTATGAAGGAGTCTAGCCTTCAGACAGCCTGGAAGGGCAAAAGCATGTAATACACTTGGAAACAATCTCGTTGTCGTTATGAAGGAGTCTAGCCTTCAGACAGCCTGGAAGGGCAAAAGCATGTAATACACTTGGAAACAATCTCGTTGTCGTTATGAAGGAGTCTAGCCTTCAGACAGCCTGGAAGGGCAAAAGCTTGTAATATACTTGGAAACAATCTCGTTGTCGTTCTGAAGGAGTCTAGCCTTCAGACAGCCTGGAAGGGCAAAAGCATGTAATACACTTGGAAACAATCTCGTTGTCGTTATGAAGGAGTCTAGCCTTCAGACAGCCTGGAAGGGCAAAAGCTTGTAATACACTTGGAAACAATCTCGTTGTCGTTATGAAGGAGTCTAGCCTTCAGACAGCCTGGAAGGGCAAAAGCTTATAATACACTTGAAAACAATCTCGTTGTCGTTATGAAGGAGTCTAGCCTTCAGACAGCCTGGAAGGGCAAAAGCTTATAATACACTAGAAAAAAAAAATAATATAAATATCACTGGTTATTTGCCAAAAGTTTATATGTCAAATTTGACAATTTTCTACTTGTGAACCTTTTTTAGCACTTTCCTCCGAAGGAAAGTAGCTATTGAGGTTGGACTCATGACGGAATTTTTGAAAAATTTCTTCAAATCTTTATCGATCCTACCTAGTAGACACCGAAAATGACCCCCGTTAAAATTTATATATATCTATATATATATATATATATGCATATATATATACATATATATGTCTCTGTTAACACGATAGCGGCCAGAGTTTTTGTTTTTTCGTCATGAAACTTGGTATATAGCATTCAATTAGCAAACGATTGAACGAGTTCGTTAAGCACCAAAGTCGGTCCACCGGAAGGGGGGGTTTACCCCGAACCCAAAACACTAATTTGACTATGTCAGCCGTAATATTTGTTATATTTCAACGAAACTTGGTATTCGTAGTGGTAATATAGAGAGAAAAGTGAGATATAAAAATGAACTAAATCGGTTTATTAGAAGGGGGGGTTTACTCCGGACCCACAATACCAATTCGCCACTACCAGCCGTGATTTTTGGTATATTTCAACGGAACTCGGTATTCGTAGTGGTAATCCACAGGTAAATAACTGTTGTAAAAATAAACTAAATCGGTTCATTAGGAGGGGGGGTTTACTCCGGACCCACAATACCAATTCGCCACTACCAGCAGTGATTTTTGGTATATTTCGACGAAACTCGGCATTCGTAGTGGTAATCTACAGATAAATATGTGTTGTAAAAATAAACTAAATTGGTTCATTAGAAGGGGGGGTTTACTCCTGACCCAAATTCTTAATATACTCATACCGGTCGTAATTTCTGCTGTATTGTAACGAAACGCGGTATACGTCGTGGGTAACTCATGAGAAAGAAGTGTTGTAGAAATGAGCTGAATCGGTCAATCGGAAAGCGGGGGTTTAATTTGTAATATATTTCAATAGAAAAGCCCGTCAGACGTAGGTTCACAAAGCCGCCGCAAGGAGCGCTTTCTACCACTAGAGTGACTGTATCCTGTTCCTGCGTTAGATCAAAATACGATAATATGAGGTTTTTTGTATTTATTACGAAGTGTAATAGGTACCATGTGTAAACATAACTCTGGAAGCAAATTATTAATTGATCAGTTACTCATTACAAATTTAAAAGAGAACTATTCATGTTTTTATTTTATTTATGTAGGATATTTTAAGCAAATTGTTCTGGAAAGCAATCTACACCACCCAAATTCTGAGGAAAGTGCTTAGTTATGCAGCTCCTGCGTGACGGACTTTATTATATCACGTTTGGCAGTTCATTTTTATCCGCTGAACGTTTTCTTTAGACATATCGAATTCCGGCACATAAACATACAATTCTAAACACATTTCATGATTGGTAAAGTAGAAAATTGTCAAAGGACCCCGCCCTTTCCTAATGGAAAATGGCTTTCGGTCAAATTGAACGAAACTATGCTCGTTGGATAGAGAAAGTATTTCTGAACAAAAGTCTCCATGGGCACAAAACCAAAAAGTTAAAACTTTTGGTACTTTTGGGTATCCGAAGTTTTCCATTTTTAATTTTTGCAAAATCTCGAGATCTCTGGTTGAAAGGTTTCCCAAGCTATTTGGCCAGTAAAAAAAATACGTATCAATTATTTTTCGAAGACCTTTCGAACGACACCACATTTGACACTCCCACCCTCCCCCCTCCACCCACGGGGGTGGGGGGGGGGAAGCTTTTTTTGCAATTATCGTCTATCCATTATCATTTGAAGATCTTTTCATTTGAAGATTATCATTTTGAAGCTCGTATGTTTAAAAAAAAGGCCATTTTTCGCAAAAAAAGTGTTCTCTTAGGAGACTTTAACATTAGTAGCCCTGAAAAGGGCCGCTTTTTGTCTCTTAGACTACTGTCAACTGTTTTGACTTTTCGTTTGCTATCGATCAGCTGCATCTAACGTATGATTCAGCAAGTAAGAAGTCGGATATTTGATGTTTTGATGATGACGAGCATATCCCAAGAGGTTGGGGGTGGGGTAAGGGTGTGAGGCAAGGTTTCAGTGTATTGCCGTCGAAAAGATCTTCATATAATAATGGAGAGACGATAATTGCAACAAAAAAAAGTTTCCCCCCGCCCCCGCGGGTGGAGGGGGGGGTAGGAGTGTCAAATGTTGTGTCGTTCGAAAGGTCTTAAAAAAATAATTTATACGTATTTTTTTTACTGGCCAAATGGCTTGGGAAACCTTTCAAACAGAGATCTCGAGATTTTGAAAAAATTAAAAATGGAAAACTTCGGATACCCAAAAGTACCAAGAGTTTTAACTTTCGGGTTTTGTGCCCATATAGACTTTTGTTCAGAAAGACTTTCTCTATCCAACGAGCATAGTTTCGTTCAATTTGACCGAAAGCCATTTTCCATTAGGAAAGGGCGGGGTCCTTTGACATATCAACTTTTCGCAAATTACCACTGATATATATATAGTGTCAGTTAAAATTATATTGGCTACAATTGTTACTCTTTTGTCATGAAACTCGGGAAAGAACATTCCTAAAACCAACCATTTTGTTTGTCTCAAAATCGTTTCATGAGGAGTTAACTCAAGACCAATATTATTAACATTTCTAGAACGGTTGTAATTCTTGTTGAAAAGCAACGAAGTTGAACCTTCTTAGATTTTTATTGATACCCATGTTCCTAGGAATCCGTTAGGAACATGGAATAGAATAATAATATATTTTATTATTTTTATTATAAAACATTATTTTACAAACATAATCGGACAATTTATAAACATATGTACAATGAATTAGAAATACAATCAATACAACATGAACATACAATAATCTTAAAGACAGGCTTATGTTCTTCCTTATTATAGAATTTTTAAAGCTAATGAAAAATAACGTATTCTGTGTAAAAATTAAAAAAAAAAAACTTAGATGGCATTGAAACTTTAATATACTAAATTATAAGTAGGTACTCATTTTGATAGAAATCAATAAGTATATTGAGAACCTTAGCAACATCTTTTTTTTAAATAATGGAATTTAAATTTAAATATGCAACATTGCTCTCCCATCTTATAACTAATTATTAAGCACAAGAAATTATAAGATCACTTGCTTGTGATGGAATGTAGATGATAGAAAACACAATTAATTCAGCTTCAAATCGTTTCTCCACTACTCCAAATGCTTCAAGCATTTCTGGGGGCTCTTCAAGAGCTTAGAACTAAAACTATTTTTGGTAAAATCATCAAAAATTATAATAATAAACATCCCATGGTGACCTTCCAACCCTTCAACCCATTCAGTAGCAGAAATATCTGCCAATTATTTATTGATTATAAAATTTTATTATTATTACTATTAGGTATATAAATGGAGAAAATATATTTCCGAAATAAATAACATTTTAAAATCGACAAATATTCAGCTGAAGTTTACTAGCGTTGACTCAACAGGAATTGGCTGAAGACTTAGCCCCTTCAGTTTTTTAATTTTTTTTAGAATTTGACCAGACATAGTTTTGGATCGAACCTCCTGAAAAGGCATGAGATGGGCCCGCTAGGGGGAGAGCTAGGAATAAACGATTTTGACCAGAAGAAATTGTGATTTTTCAATTGACATTCCTCCACAATTAAATGATTTTACAAATTAATAAAAAGTAAATATTTATCTACTTATGTAGCCATGTACTGTAAATAATATTAGAAACGCTCATATATATGTATATATATATATATATATATATATATATATATATATATATATATATATGTTATCGACTTTGAGTAAAACTAAGAATTGGCATATTTACATTTGTTTTATTTTCTTTTTATTGTTGTTTTTTTTTGGAAATGAAAGTCTTTGATTTTAAAATTTATTTTTTAACAATCATTCAATATTTATTTATTTACAGAAGATATTTAATTTATGTTTACCAAGAAATACAATCTAATATATACATTTTTAGTTCACATATATAATACAAGAAGCGACATTTACCTTTTTTTTCCATAAAGATATTTCATGATTATTCTAATTTAGGCATATGTTTAATTTGTTTCCTAATACAGTTTTGCTATATTTAATAACAACTATTCACGTAAATTTAAAATAAATTTAATAAGTTTTCACGTCTGGAAATGAAAGTTAAGATAGTTTTATAAAGACAATTCTACTTTTTTATTGCCTAGACTTCACATTTGGCAGTAAGTACGATGAATATATGGTGGGTGTTTTCTAAGCCTGAAATAGCTTTCATAATAGGGAATAAACTAACAAAACTATTACAAAAATATGCTAAATAAAGATTAACTATACTGATTGACATATACAACCTCTGTAAAGAGTCGTCTGAACCTGGGACGTATATAGGAAATAATTTCGGGGGGGGGGGCTGAAAGCACTGAGGGATTTAAGGGACATTGAATACAATCAACCCGTAACTTGCAGTAGTACCCAACGAAAGCGCTATTACACCCAAAAAAATATTTTTTACCGATAAAATCAAAATTTCTGGTGGGCCTGCAGCCCTCTCAGCCCCCCTTATGTACGCCCATAAACAATATTGGACTTTTAATGGTTCAGACTGTGAACCCTTACAAGACCAATACGTCGTCCATAGCCAATCCTCTATTTTCTGTCACTCTGCTCAAAGAAACGTAAGTGTACTACTTTGAGTGATCTTTCCCGATGATCATTTTGCGATTGAAAAGTCATTTTGGAAGTAAATAAAAAACTTATATTTAATTCTTGTAATAAATATTACAGCCCCCGTTAATTTACTTTACTATCTTACCTCAGTAATATTCAGCAATAATAAATATCCACTCCTCCCAAATTATGTATTTAATTCCTGCCAAATTCAATTTTCTGTCACCTGTCCGATAAAGTCAACTCCGCTAATGTTTTGTGTTAGCTGTGACGCAAACAGTGGAGTCATCCGGCAGTATGACATTTTCATGTCATAAACTTTATCGGTGAGTATTGATCTTATGGCATATTCCGAAAAGAGAGTATTATTTAGACAATATAGAATAGATTGGACCACTATCACTTTCAATGGTGATTCCAAGTTGCACGGACTTTCTTGGAGGCAAGCGTACATGAATCCTCAAAGACGGAATCGGATCGGGTGAACCTTAAGGTCACACAAAAAGCTTACTGTCCACTAGTTGCCATTTTCGCTAGTAGCGCTTTCTAACTGATGTCGATGGAAACCTTGCATGTACATGTGCATTGGTGCCAACACACACAAAACTGTTTGAGTGCCCTTTCGTTTGACGTAACTTTCATAACTGTAAGTTTACTAGGCCCAACCTTGCTTCGGAAAGGGTGATCCTTCGCGGTCCATTCCTCGTGTGGAAGTGCTTGTTGGCCTTGTATTCTGGCAAATTGTTGGGCCTCGGTTCGACCGTGACGGTTCTAGTTGTCAGAGGCTATTAGATGGGCACGAGACCCTCCCACCTACGGAAGTTCAGGTAAGTCCCCGGCTGTTCTCCTTGCGAGGGAAACCGCACGAAGTTCTTTCTCTAAGCCGATGACCATTCTTGACGCTTAGCACTATGGGCACTTGACAGTGGTACTACGAATGGTGTTAGTGGCAACACCTACGTTGTGTTTCGCCTGTCCCAGCTTATTGGTCATGAGCCAAAAGCCCTTCAGTTGGGTGACTAAAAATTGTTAGGGTTCCCAATTGAAGTTATCTCATAATACTCTGCTCCAGATCGGAATCTAAGTTAGTGGGCCCTCTTCCCCGTGGCTTGTCTCGTAATCCCCACATTGTTGTGAATGTGGCTAAAGTCGAAGGAGGGTGGTTTAAGGTGAGGGCGTCCATTTACGCCTATATAGCAAGTTTAGCCCAATAAATATCAGGAAGCTTTAAATTTGCGATGAAATTTATTTTGGGACACTATGTGCTCTGGCGCATCCCGAACCTGATTTTTAATGTCCCTACTCCATTTCTATTTAAAATCTATATCTGTTAAGTTTTGCTGAGATAATACGTATTATATTTTAGCTACACGTTCTCACTCTACACAGTGGAGCGTGAAGAAAGCAAAGAGGAATGGTAATGAACATAGCGAAGAAATAAAACACCAAGGTTAAATGGAAGAGACTAGCTGGCAAAGCGAAGACTAAGAACGATTTCAACACAAATAGTTTTGCAGCACTCATCGCGCTGATTCTGTATCATTCGCAGATCTCATCGCGCTGATTCTGTATCATTCGCCGCTCTGATCTTCGCTCCACTCGGTTTTTAACAGAAGAGAAACATTTCTGAAATTTCAGTAATTTCCACCATATATTCATAACCTAATCTGCCATAGAATGAAAAGTAAACATTAGACAACATCATCGAAGGATTGGCAAGCTGGAACCTCGTACTGAGTAGGCAATACGGCGCAGCCCAAATCAGCGATTCCCGAGTATACTCTGATGAGATCCGGATAAGCGAAGACACTAGAAGCACGGTTACGACTGCACGAGACATGTAGGGCTTCACCGGCAGACCAGACTCTCGTTGTCTGCTTCACAGATCCCGTCACCTGGTGCGAGGAAGAGCTTGCCGTTCTGGCAAGAACACAGCTGGAAGACGTGGGAATGGATGGGCGAACTTCTTGTAGTCCGTGGTTTGGCTGTCTGCAGTCCGGGCATGAAGATCTTACCGCCTTCTAGTCGGATCTACAAGCATTCAGAAATAAAGCCTTTTTAAACCAAATAGGAAAAAAATTATCACTGACAACAATTAAATGTGCAAACGATCAATAAATAATAAACAAATTTATAGATCATAATTTAAGTACTCTACAAGTTTTGTGTTCTACGGTTATATGCCTCTTCAAGAGGTAAACGCCTTTCCGTAGGAAGTATTCTTTACTGTCAGCGGTCAGAAATCGATAGAGTCCAAAATAAAATACAAGTATATACCAAAGATTTGTAAAATTGTTTTGGTCTAAATGTGAAATTATTTTCAGAAAATCACACAAAAAAATCAGTGATTAATCTATAATTTTCTCGATTGTTTTATTCCTGGATTTTTATTTTAAACATTTTATTATTTTTATAGTGCGTACGTTTCCTTTAATCTTTCGTTTGATAAACTAAACCCCCTTTTCTATTACATCATTGTTTGTGAAATAAAATAATGATTAGTTCTTAGGACATGATTCGCTAAAAAAAGTTTTATTGAATTTTTCGTCCACATTTTTCACATTTAGGTTTATCCTGTTTTTTAAATAACTGTTTTGTTTCCCCGATGAGACACGTTTTTACAATTAGTACAGTTAACGTAGTGTACTTTATTTAAAATAAGTTGTTTTTTTTTGTTAATTTATTAGATAAAAAATAAATAATTTTATGAGTTTTTATAAGTAATCTGATTATTTTATTTGATATGAGTATTATACTTTTTCGGATATAGATTTTTACTTTTAAACTTTGTTTTAAACAGCTGACACATATATGTTCGTTCTCAGCCATGCTGATGATCTCAGCTTGGATGTGGCACATGGATCAGAAGATTTTCCATCCTACATGTCAGGTTATCTTAAATGACTAATTTAATAAAATTACTAATACGTAAAAATGTAATTTTACTTTTTGTTTGACAGACTGCATATTTTTAAAAAATTTGATGAGTTCATCTACGTCTTGCCTAGTTCATCAGAAAGTAATTCTGTCTGGCATTATCAAAATTTGGGATTTGGATGAGCCTGTGCGCTTACTGGATAAGTCTTTATTATAGTAGATCTGACATAAAAGTTAAAAAAAATATATATATATATACTCACAGCTCCATCTAGTGTCTCGATCTTGAAATCTGTTAGACAGGTTGCTCTGATGTCTCCAGCCCTGGATTCTATGGACACCCCTGAAGGAGCCATGATCTGAAGGGATCTTGTAGGAGATTCTAGCCTGCAAAAAAAAAAAAAAAAATAATAAAATAAAAAGTCAGGTAAACAGAGACAAAAACCTGTTCAAAAGAACAAAATTAACACTTTCAGAGTCCTAAGCACTTATTTCTCCGACTGACATGGCCTAGTCTAAAATTGCTTCTGAATCATCTTGGTAAAGAATTTAGTAAGCTTTCGAATGGTTACATTCGATTTACCACGATTTACCGACCATGTGCGAGATATTAAGGAGAATATACAAAGATCCTAAAACTTTTCATGTCTTTTACTGAAATATATTTTTTCTAATACTTCCTTAACTCCGAATGTAACCCAAATATAAGCTTCATATTGGATGAATACTGAGTGTGGATGAGAAAATGGATGGATTCTAATGGTTACCGAACTTTATTTATTTTGTTTTTATTTCTTTTAAAAATTATTTGAACGTAATTTATTTTTTTAAATATAATGAGTCATATATCTTGGCTTTGGTCCTTCAGATGCACCCCAACAATAAAAAGGGACCGCATAGCAGAGGGACATACCCATGCAATAGGCACTCATTGCATTTCTAATGAACTATAGCGGATAAAGGAGTGACTGGAGCTTACAAAACATCACAAAAAGCTGTCGCTGCGGTGGTTTTTGGTCCCGGAGTAAAGAACTGGTCTTGCCACAAAACAAAAGTCCGACTCGCAGGAACTGCAGCATCTTAGCGCGGTTCCGTTCATGTCCCTAGTGCCATTTGATAAGCTTAGAAAAGAAATAAACTTATTTTTTTTATATATCTCGTGAAAATTGTCAAAATCCTCTCGAACATCTCGAATAAAAGTGATATTAAGGCGTCAGGGACACCGACAGTAGCTAACTTTTACACAGAAGCGGAAATTACAGAATCTGGCTCTCATTCTAAAGCAAAGCTCTATAAATCAATTCAAAATATGCCTAATAAAGCCTTTCTAGAGGATACAGAAGCATGGGCGTATATGAGGGGGGGGCTGAGGGGGCTGCAGCCCCTCCCGAAATTTTGAATTGATGATAAAAACTTCTCGTAAAACCCTTAAAAATAAATTAAATAAGATCACTTAGTTCATAAAACATATTTTATTTTACGTGCAATAGCGTTTTAGTTGCCTAAAACTATTCCAAGCTCTAAATATTTAGTATTCCATACCCTGGAAATGGTCTCAGCCCCCCCCCCCGAAATTGTTTTTATATACGCCCATGTACAGAAGGATCAAGAAGAAGTACACAAGATTGAGTAGAATACCCTGCCTAATATAGCCTATATAGAATAATATGCCGAATAAAACGTATCTAGTAAATACACAAGGACAAATAAAACTCTTGACGAATAACAAGTCAAAAAAAAAACTTTATTTAACAAAATAAAACAAAGTTTAGTTGCCCAACTACAATAGAATAATATACCTAATTAAGTCTACGGAGTAGACACAAATGGACCAAAAACAAGTCTTGTGGAATATTGATTTTTTTCTAATTAAATACTTTTTATCAATATTTAGTATATAACCTTTGTTGAAAATTATTGATTGCTAATTGATGAATCGGTTTATAACTAAGTAGTCTTTATGAATATTTAGTATATAACCTATTTTTGGATCTGTGTTTTTGGGGTGCTCTCCGCCTAGGCTTTGTATTTGTGTCGGCAGATACCTGGGGTATATTTACAGCTCTTGAGGATTAACTCTTAGCAGGTAAATTTCCTGCGGCCCCATTGTGTTCTACGGGCATTGAACCGCCATATACGCTCATAGTATCTAACCGTTGTGAAGTTTATTTTTTGGATTTAGGACTTAATATAAATATGTAGACTAAATCATAGCAAGAAGTAATCCTCCGTCGTCGGTTCTTAACTATGTAGACTCGCTAATGTTATCCAATCTTAGATACATCGTATTTAAAATCCACAGCAAAAACACGACATTTCATCAGAATCCCCTGCTGAATAAAACTTATATAGAATAATATGCAAAATAAAGCCTATCTAGTGGATAAAAATAGAGGAAAAAAGCCGTTCGTGGTGGTAGAAAATCTTAAAAGTATTTCGCTCAGAAATCTCCGAATTTTACGTATCCTGTTTTATAGCCAAATAGATTTATATTCTATAATCAATAAGAAAAACCTACTAACAATAAAAAACTATGGGTAACAGATGAAAATAGGGAATACCAAGAATAATTCTAAAGAACGAAATCAACACCAGTACTGTTATCTAGATATTAATACGGCATCATCGAATTCTAACAAACAAAATATTGATTCTAATTATACGTATCCTGTTTTATTGACAAATACATTTGACTACTATAAGCAATTAAAAACACTAGGGAATATGCCAAAGAACTCAGAGTAGGAGCCTCGACAGTTTCAAGACATTTGAAGGAAATCGACAAATCCAAAACTGACATTAGTTCGCTTATTCAAAACTTTCTTTAGAACCTTTCTTGTAGACCATTTAGTAAGCTTTCGAATGGTAACCTTTCGCTTCCCAAGATTTTCAACCGTTTTCGAGATATTAAGAAATTATACGAAGTTCCCAAAACTTTTCATTATTTCTGACAACAGAAAATTGGTCTCATTTTACCTATCCTGTTTTACACACACATACATTTTCCTTACAAATACAACATAAGAAATTAAAGAAATAAAAAGCAATAAAAAACCAAGGGAAAGAGACAAAAATTACAAAAAGAACGACAAAAACCCGTTCATAAGAACAAAACAGACGTATTTGAAGTTTTAAACATTTATTTCTCCGATTGACATAACCTAATCAAAAATAGTTTTAGAATCATTTTTGTAGAGAATTTAGTAAGCTTTCAAATAGTTTCAATCCACTTACCACGATTTCCCAACCGTGTTCGAGATATTAATGAAAGTATACGAAGTTTCCAAAACTTTTCATATCTGTTCATAAAATATTTTATTCTAATCCTTCCTTAACTCCAAACGTAACATAACTTTCAACATATTAGTTTTAATGAAAGTAGAACATGCACATAATGTTTCAACTGAATCCCGTTATTCTAAGTACCAAAACCAAAAACGGTATTCAAAAACTATTTTTCCAATTTTCTCGACAACGGTTAAAGCTATCGCCTTGAAAATGGTTTCATTCGTTTTTATAGCCCAAGAAGCCTATAAAACGAGTACTTACAAGCTTATGAACTCAAAAACGTAAGCGTTACGATTTTTTCTGCGCGAATTTCGCCCCAAACGCCATCTTCCAGTGGGCGGATTTTGCTGGTTAACGAACTTGACCTTTCAAATTGGACGACAGATTTTTGTACCAAATTTCATCAAAATCGGACCATTCGTCTTCTATTTAGAGAGCGAACAGACAAATATATATATATATATATATAAATAAATATATACATATATATATATATACAAATTTGAACCACCGTTATTTTCGGTTTCTAGGGGTTCTGAAACGCAAAATTTTCTAGTCGGCACTTCCGGATTGTTTCATTGTATCAACCTTATAAGCGGGGTTCCTCCCTATGGGGGAGGGAGGAACCGCGCTAAAAGTGGCAGGCCAAGGGGCATGCCGGATTGTTGTCACGAATGTGGCATCTTTCTGAGGTCCATCTGAAAGAGCTAGTAAAAATGTGGGATTTCTCATTTAATTCTTGAAATATGAATTTGGTCAATAAGCTCTTAACTGTGCAAAGTATAAAATATGTTATCAGTTGTAAATAAATTGCAACTCTATGTATAATCAGCAAGTTGCAAATTTATGAAATTGTGAGATTAGAACCTCATTTGGACAGCCCACAGTGGGCAAAAATCCATTTTTATGTGGACAAAATTATTTTCTTGCGTTTTTCAATGTTTTTGAGGTCACTGAGTAAGGGGGAAATCTTTAAAAAATTCCATGACCCATACTTTTTAGTATAGCCAACAAACTACTGTTGTAGACACACATAAAGCTGGACATAATGTATAAAAATTGAGAAAACATTTTTTTAAATCTACGAAACATTTAAGTAGTAACTTTTTGCTATTATTTACCTAAAAATAACAGATATATTGATAAAACATAATACATACGCTATACTACGAAAATAAAGAAGAAAAATAAACAACTTAAAGAAAAAAGTCATTGTACTGCTTTTTTTTTATAATAATAACAAATATATACAATTATATTATGAACTAAAAACGAATTATCAATCAATCATCGTCTGATTCAGTACTGCTTCATCCTTCCTGATAACTCAGTATCGTCAGCCTCATTTTCTAATGACAGTTCTTGAAGTTGATCATATGGTAAACTACACTTCTATAGGCTAATTACATCTACATCGGCTTGTTGCTTTTTTATACAAACCTTTCGAAAAACTGGTGCCGATCGGGTCCACTGAAACTAATAGCACCATAAGAAGATTTTTTTGTTATTGATTTGAAGGGTGCATTCAACCGCGGTAGGTCATGGGAACCCATAAGAAGATCTTTGCTTGCGAGCTCTCTAGAACATTTTCTTATATTATGCACTCTGAATTGATGGGAATATTTGTTACGGCCTAGAGTAGTGTTGTAAAAGAGCGCGCATTTGAGGCTAGAAGGCGCGGCTCGTAAAAGCTCGAGCTCTCAGAGCTTGGACAGGGCTCGATAGAAGGCGCGAGCCTTGAAGGCTCGGCTTAGTAGAAGGCGCGAGCCTTGAAGGCTCGGCTTAGTAGAAGGCGCGAGCCTTGAAGGCTCGCCTCGGGAGAAGGCGCATGCTTTGGAGCCTTTTACTTTTCATTTCCAAAATGACGGACGGCGGGCAAACAGCTGTTCCATGAAATATACTTTAGTAGATTCGTCCTAAATTCATTCCGCCACATTGAAATTATTCGCTGGCATTTAAATTTACCATTTCATTGATAAACTAATTATATGGATCACTAATTGGGTAAAAATAGTAACTTTTCCTAAAAAATAAACTCTTCTGTGAGACGGTGATGGCAACACTGTCGTACTACAACTATACTACTAAAACCGTGCTTGCCAAAGTTCTACCTTCCCAGGGCTCCAAGGCCGAGCGTTCAAGGCTCGCTGGAGAACCTTCAGGGCTTGATAAGGTTAGGCTGAAGCCTCACTCCGGAGCCTTCATCGTGCCCTCAGAGCTCCGGCTGTAGAGGTTAGATTCAAGGTTCAGGAGTCAAGCCTCTAGTCAGGGCTCGCTTTTAACAACACTAGCCTAGAGTCGGTAAAAGTCTTTTCAGAATGACCTGCACCTTGACTGGTAGACTGTCCTGTAACCAGAAACATAAACTCAAAATCAAATTCCTCCCCTTCCAGCCACGCGGAAAAGTCCTTACACAACTCAGCTCTCCGATGACATTTTTCCCACCAGTCACTGATTTTTCTCATTATCTCATTAATTATTTTCATGTTTAAAATTTTGTCTTCATCGTTATTTCCTTGTTTTGAAATGCAGATTAAGAAGAATGATAAGAACGAAACCTGAAATCCATCCTCAACAAGTGAATATTCCTCAAAACGCAAAAAAAAGCTATGTGAATATGAAAAGTACATAAGTATACTGAGGCCCTTTGCAAGTAATTCTCCATTGAATTATGGAAATGTTATATTTAATGAAATCGTTTGTTATAGGTAAAACTATATCCATGCAGCTCCCCGAATAGTGGAAAATTAGCAATTTCTTGTCTCTGTGGTATCCAATTCACAAGAAATTTAAATAATCAAATATAGTTTCTGTTCAAAGAATGGCAGAGTAATTACAAGAACAGTACTGCAATAAACAATTAGAAAAATATTCCCTTCGTTACAGTCCTATTAATAATCCCCTCCGTCGCCCTTTGAAGGTCCAAGAAAGTAAATATTTACATTTTCCCTTCTTCCAACTAATACTAGACAATATTAAGAGGGTGATTCGTAAAATATTTTATATGAATTTTGTCCACCTAAAAGGTGATTTTCGCCCACTCTGCGGCCCTTCAATTATCCCCTACCTCCCACGGGACGAAACGTCGAAAACCTATTAGCTAGCCTGGAAACGAGGAGAGAATATTCTGGAGTTAGTCTAAGCCTGAGGAAAAAGCAGCGGAGGGACTTGGTTGAACTTTGCTTTCTCAACTTGGTCGATAAGCAGGTGATGTGGTATCAGTAGATCAAGGCGAGATCCGACCAAGTTTTCCTCTTTAACATGCCGCCGCAGTCTGTCCCTCTTCCTCTTCTTCTTCTTGTTTATTAGTTGTCTCTCAGTAGCCAGTTCCGAATACAAATAGCACAATTACAAATTACACCCAATCCCATCTTCTTGGCAGAAGTATTATGCAAGGTTGTAAGTTATGTATCTAGTGTATACCCATATATATATATATACATATATATATATATATATATATATATATATATATATATATATATACTAGCTGTGCCCGCGACTTCGTCCGCGTCAATAGTTCAAAGCAGAAATTTTATATACAAGGTGTCCCGTAAATGTCTAGTCATATTGAGGGAGGTTATAGAGGACCCTTAGGGGAACAAAAAATGTTATGAGACGATTTTCCGAATTCTCACACATAAGAGAGAAAACGTCGGTTTATTGTTTTTTCGAGACAAACGTGGTTTTTAGAATAATAACCGTTGTAGCTCCATCCCAGGTGGTCCTACTAGAAAGGAAGAGACACCAATCGAAAGCTGAGTAAATTTACTATAAGACAAGTTGGAAGTAAACGTAAAAATGAGTGAATGTAAGTATGTCTATCTAACCAAAAGAAAGCTATTCTAAATTTCCTGACTTTTTATCCATATTTCTTACCAGCGTTACTCTTCAATGGACTCGATCTGAGGTTTCCGGGTTTTAGAAAAACATTCTCATTTAACCAGCTTTCCATTTATGTATCACAACCCTGTATTATTGAAGTATGTGAACAATTTAGGAACAAAAGTTTTAAAAAAAATCATGGATCTGTGAAAATTAAATTAAACTTTTTTTTAAGTTTATTCAAAAAGCTTAAAAGAAATATTTATTTTTTTATAAATATTTACTTAAATATTAAGTGAATGTTTACTTAAAACAATAAAAAAAAATTACTTCTAATAAAAACAAAAAAAATCTAAAACAGTAAATAAATAAAATACACATTTATTTTGAATTTATTAATTACAGTAACTAATACTGGGTCCAGGAGGTGGCCATTAATGAACCCCAACCATACATTAACCTGAAAAATTAATATTTTTACCTGGATAACGCATTTGAACACATTATTATATTATTATGTTAGTTTACTATTAAACGCTAACTAATAAATTGGAGTCGTAAATATAAGAATATTTTCAAATGTAGAAAATTTGATTTCGTTTGTGCAGACAATTGAAAGCCCTGAAAAAAGGATTGAAATGAAGAAACGAATTAACAGATATCACGCAAGCCTATTTCGTGGTTTCTTGGTAATCTGAGTATATTACATTCCAGCTACTTGTCACAAAGAAATGAGCAAATAAAAATTCCTCATTGGTTCTAACAGCGTAGTGTCTTCAATGCAGAAGGTTTGATCAACGTTTGGAAAGAACTAGGCTAAAGACATAGCGTGTGACGAATTATTCTTATATTGAAAACTTTTAAGTTTTTAAGTAAAACCTATTGAGTTTCTGCTTTCGTTTTATATATCGCTTATAATAAAAGTTTAACATAATAAATACACGAGCCGTCAAAAATATCGAAACACCTATACATCTCGAGATTTTTTGAGTTTAACTGGCCAATCCATGTTTTATTTTATTTCTAGCATTAGTAGTGGCAGACCCTTGTAATCTGTCGGGGGCATATATTTTTAGCATTAGTAGTGGCAGACCCTTGTAATCTGTCGGGGGTATATATTTCTAGCATTAGTAGTGGCAGACCCTTGTAATCTGTCGGGGGCATATATTTCTAGCATTAGTAGTGGCAGACCCTTGTAATCTGTCGGGGGCATATATTTTTAGCATTAGTAGTGGCAGACCCTTGTAATCTGTCGGGGGCATATATTTTTAGCATTAGTAGTGGCAGACCCTTGTAATCTGTCGGGGGCATATATTTTTAGCATTAGTAGTGGCAGACCCTTGTAATCTGTCGGGGGCATATATTTCTACCATTAGTAGGGGCAGACCCTTGTAATCTGTCGGGGGCATATATTTCTAGCATTAGTAGGGGCAGACCCTTGTAATCTGTCGGGGGCATATATTTCTAGCATTAGTAGTGGCAGACCCTTGTAATCTGTCGGGGGCATATATTTCTAGCATTATTAGGGGCAGACCCTTGTAATCTGTCGGGGGCATATATTTCTAGCATTAGTAGTGGCAGACCCTTGTAATCTGTCGGGGGCATATATTTCTAGCATTAGTAGGGGCAGACCCTTGTAATCTGTCGGGGGCATATATTTTTAGCATTAGTAGTGGCAGACCCTTGTAATCTGTCGGGGGCATATATTTCTAGCATTAGTAGTGGCAGACCCTTGTAATCTGTCGGGGGCATATATTTTTAGCATTAGTAGTGGCAGACCCTTGTAATCTGTCGGGGGTATATATTTCTAGCATTAGTAGTGGCAGACCCTTGTAATCTGTCGGGGGCATATATTTCTAGCATTAGTAGTGGCAGACCCTTGTAATCTGTCGGTGCATATATTTCTAGCATTAGTAGTGGCCGACCCTTGTAATCTGTCGGGGGCATATATTTCTAGCATTAGTAGGGGCAGACCCTTGTAATCTGTCGGGTGCATATATTTCTAGCATTAGTAGTGGCCGACCCTTGTAATCTGTCGGGGGCATATATTTCTAGCATTAGTAGGGGCAGACCCTTGTAATCTGTCGGGGGCATATATTTCTAGCATTAGTAGTGGCAGACCCTTGTAATCTGTCGGGGGCATATATTTCTAGCATTAGTAGTGGCAGACCCTTGTAATCTGTCGGGGGCATATATTTTTAGCATTAGTAGTGGCAGACCCTTGTAATCTGTCGGGGGCATATATTTCTACCATTAGTAGGGGCAGACCCTTGTAATCTGTCGGGGGCATATATTTCTAGCATTAGTAGTGGCAGACCCTTGTAATCTGTCGGGGGCATATATTTCTAGCATTATTAGAGGCAGACCATTGTAATCTGTCGGGGGCATATATTTCTAGCATTAGTAGTGGCAGACCCTTGTAATCTGTCGGGGGCATATATTTCTAGCATTAGTAGGGGCAGACCCTTGTAATCTGTCGGGGGCATATATTTCTAGCATTAGTAGTGGCAGTCCCTTGTAATCTTTCGGGGGCATATATTTGTCTCTGTTTGCCTCAGTTATTAATTGTTTTTTCTTTTTTTTTTTTTTTTTTTTTTGTTTTTTTGGTTTTGTACTGTTTGCCTTAGTTTTTAATTGGTTGTTGTTATATTAAATCCCATTTTTTTTTCAATAAAACAAGGCAAGTCAATGAGAAGCGTGTTTGTATTTTGTATTGATATATAGAGCTTTGTTTTGGAATGAGAGCCGGATTGTGTAATTACCGTTTTTGTGTAAGTTAGCTATTGTTGGTTTCCTTGACGCCTTAATACCGCTTTTAATCGAGATGTTCGAATGGATGTTGACAATTTTCACAAAAAATCAACACAAAAAAATATTTGTTTGTTCCTATTCTAAGCTTGCCAAATGACACTAGGAATAAGAATTTTTTACTTTTAAAGAATCTTTGCTTCCTCCTTCCTTCTTCCGAAGAGCCAAGCGCTCCAGTTCTGTTTCTCGAACTTCGAAGATATAAATTGCACATAGAGTGAAGAGTGATAGTTCTGAGTGGAACTCCATGCGCAACACCAGGATTAACACAACATTAACATCTATTTAGTGTTCGACATTAATATTCTCCTATTAATTTCCGTCAGGTAGAAGCGTGTTCTAGAGCGAGGCCGTTCTCTCGACTCTACATCCCCCCAATACCTTCCATTTACCACGAGATACAGGAGAAAGGTGAAGCCAGCTGGGACTGTCCAAGAACGGGAGGTTTCCTAGCCTATCAGTCACATGAGAGATTATTCATTTCTATCTTACTCTCTGTTTATAAAACAAAAATTTCAACATATTAGTGAAACTCGAACATGCAGAAAATGTTTCAACTGTATCCCATAATTCTAAGTACCAAAATCAAAGACAAAGAACCCTCCCTAGGAAGGACGCTAGGCAGTTAAAAAGCTATATATATCTTGGAAATCCATATCTCTAACATTAAATTCTTATTTTTGTTAACCTGTTTTATTTTCAAATACATTATCCAACAATAAGCAATTACAAAATAACAAGGAATAAAAAACAGACCAAAAGAACAGTTCGAATAAGCGAAATCAATTACTTTAAAGTTTTAAGCTCTTATTTCTCCGATTGACATCGCCTAATCAAAACTTTCATTAGAACCTTTTTTTTAGAACATTTAATAAGCTTTCTAATGGTATTCTTCCGTTTGCCAAGATTCTCAACCTTTTTCGAGATATTAAGGAAAGTAAACAAAGTTACTAAAACTTTTTATGTCTGTTAATAAAATATTTTATTCTAACCCCTCCTTAACTCCAAACGTAACCAAAATTTCAACATATTAGTTTTGATGAAAGTAGAACATGCAGAAAATGTTTCAACTGAATCCCATGATTCTAAGTACCCAAACCAAAAACGATATTCAAAAAATATTTTTCCAATTTTCTCGGAAACGGTTAAAGCTATCGCCTTGAAAATGGTTTCATTCGTTTTCCTAGACCAGGAATCATATAAAACGAGTACTTAGAAGCTTATGAACTCAAAAACGTAAGCGTTACGATTTTTTTGCGCGAATTTGGCCCCAAACGCCATCTTCCAGTTGGCGGATTTTGCTGGTTAACGAACTTGACCTTTCAAATTGGACGACGGATTTTTGTACCAAATTTCATCACAATCGGACCATTAGGGAAGCCAGAAATGAGCGAACAGACAAATATATATATACAAATTTGAACCACCGTTATTTTCGGTCTCAAGGGGTTCTGAAACGCGAAATTTTCTAGCCGGCACTTCCGGTTTGTTTCATTGTATCAACCTTATAAGCGAGGTTCCTCCCTATGGGGGCGGGAGGAACCGCGCTAAAATAAAGGATTAAACATTTTGTTGATTGATTTGAATCCATATTTTTTTCTGTTTTTACCTTTTGTTGGCCCCGTACATCAATATTTTGCTTAATTTGTTGTAGTTCGTTCTTAAAATACTGAGTTTAAGGTCATAATAATGACGGCCCAGAAGCATTGTTTATTCCGGCCGCTTAAGGCAACTACTGTTTCTAGGTACCTACCTGAAAACTACAGGTATTCCTAACCTAGAGTTTCCTATGAGAAGTCTAGACCTTAATCCAATTGAACATGAGTGGAACAAACTTAAAAAGTAGGTTAGGTCACAGCATTAGGCTCTTACTACCCTTGAAATTCTAAAGGTTGTATTCAAGGAGTGGGGCAAAATGCCAAATGATTTTATTAAAAAGCTATTAATGAGTTTGCTAAAAAGGATGGAAGCAGTTATTAGAGCTAGAGTAGGCAATATTTCTTACTAAGTGCCATTAAAGTCAATAAAATTTAAATTTTATAAGAAATGAAAACTATGAAATTTTCTTGTTCTTTTATTTTTGAAAGGGGGCGAGGTTAGCTCAGTGGTAGAGCACTGGACTAATAAGCTGGGGGCGAGGTTAGCTCAGTGGTAGAGCACTGGACTAATAAGCTGCGGGCGAGGTTAGCTCGGTGGTAGAGCACTGGACTAATAAGCTGGAGGCCTGAGTTCAAATCCCGAGCAAGCACTAAAGATTTTTTCTTCTAGTGTCTTCGTTCATGGGTTGAATTCGGACTCCCTGACCGTCCCTAGGCCAGCCCAGCCTTTAATTAATTTAATAATGGGTACCTTGTTTGGTGCTAATGACTCTAGCAGTCGAAGCAGCCAAGGGGAAAATCAGGCGGTCGGAGCTTAGTACTGACCACACTATCTCCCTAATGTGCCGTATGGTCATGAATCAGATACCTCTATAGTATCTGCCCCTCAGGGCCCTCGTGGCCTGTTACGGGACTGATTTTTTTTTTTTTATTTTTTTTTATTTTTTTTTTTTTTTTTATTTTTTTTTTTTTTTTTTTTTTTTTTTTTTTTATGTAAAGGCTTCTTTTTTTTTCATTAATAACATATTAGGTTTTAATGTTATGTTCAATATAGTTGTTATATTTGATATTATGAGGATTTTTTGTAAATTTAAACCTGCTGTTCTCCTAAAAATAAAAAAAAAGTCTAGGTGTTGCGATTTTTTTTTTTTTTTTTACGCGGAGTTTATTACACTGCATTAAAAACCCCAAATTTCCTTTCAAACAGCCGTTAATTCCCTGTAACCGTTAGCGGTAATTTTTAGTATCCTGTAGGTAGGATCGATGAAGATTTTAAGAAATGTTTCAAGTTTGAGTGCTTAGTTCTGCAGCTCATGCTTGATGGACTTCTTATAATTTAATTGGATTTGAACCTTCATAAATATTCTTAGAAAATAAAAATCAGAGATTGAAAAATAAAGTAATGAAAATAAAAAGATCCAAAAGGAGGTAAATGAATTGTGGGTTCGGGACATGCATTCGCTTTGAAATTCTCGAGGGATTCTAAAGCCTTCGTTATTGGGAAATTCTCTGAATTCCAGGGCTTAAGCCTAAGGAGCGACCGCAGAAAGTGAGAAATATTCAATGGGAAAATAAATTCTGCAAACCGCATAGAATTCTTAAAACCCTTTCTGGCTGTTTGATATTGGAAGACGATGGAGGGTAAGGTTGAGGTTGGCTGTCTTATTATCGCAGTTTGATTTTTATTCAACATATAGGGATCCTTGAGGAAAAATTAAAAAACAAAAAAAAACAGGTTTTGAATTTTAGTTCAATGTTTTATGAGATGATTTGTGTTGTAAGAATGAAATAAATGCGCCATCCGTTTGGGCTTCCTTTATCTGTTGGTATTTTGAATGCTCGTAACACAAACGCTTAGCATTTAACGGAAAGTGACAAAAAAGACAAGCAATTTGACACATTTATATTTTAATTCAATTTAGAATTTGGAAAGATGTTCATTTGAGGTTTGTCACAAATGTAATTGGAGATAGACTTCAGGTTTCTTAATTTCCATCATAATATGATAGTATTATAGCATGATAGTAAAAATTGGCTTTATTCGCACCGTCATAGATAGGACTATGAAAGACATGGTACATATATCTTTATCAACCATCAAAACTGTACGGACCTAGCTTCAGAGCTTGTACACCAGAGGGAACTTGTGTCACCCTTCCAGTCTTAATCCTTAGGCCCCTACATAGGCAAGAGTGACACATTTTCAGTTGAGTTTTATTTTGAGTTGTGTCACTTTAAAATTACTAGTGCGATACGGCCCAGGACCTAACTTTAAGAACATAGTTTTAGCGTTTTCTAACCCCGGTAACCTAGGTCAATATGTATTAAAATTTGCCGAGATTTTCAATAAGTTCATAAATGTAAAAAGAAATTGTTAATAACCTTATAAATGTCCTCAGGCCGCCCATATTGGTCCATTTTCAATCTGTAAAATGTTTTCAAAAACTGGCCCCAGTTTGTTGAGAGGAGATCGTTGACCGTAGATGATGCAAGGAAGGGATTGTCGGGGCTCGGTCACTGCTACTTAATAAAACTACATTTTATCATAAAAATGGTTTTATTGTGCCGACGTTTCGGCTTGAACTTCAAGCCTTCATCAGGGCTGTAAAAAACAAGTAGGACGGATGTAATACTGAAATATACATATATATATATATATATATATATATATATATATATATATGCCTACATACACAAATACACATACATATATGGAAAAAGACAAAACATAGAAGAACAATGTGCTCTAGAAGTGTTTGGATTATTAGGAACTGTCAGAAATGATTAACTGTCAGAAATGATCCCGCATTTGTGAGGAATAGTTCTCTATCTTCCCATCGGTAAGCCCATATTGTTATTCTTATATCTAATCTAATATGTAAACTGTTATTCTTATATCTGTTTTCCTAATAATCCAAACACTTCTAGAGCACATTGTTCTTCTATGTTTTGTCTTTTTCCAAATATGTATGTGTATTTGTGTATGTAGGCATATATATATCAGTATTACATCCATCCTACTTGTTTTTTACAGGCCTGATGAAAGCTTGAAGTTCAAGCCGAAACGTCGGCACAATAAAACCATTTTTATGATAAAATGTAGTTTTATTAAGTAGCAGTGACCGAACCCCGACAATCCCTACCTTGCCCCAGTTTGTTTTTTGTTTTTTATTAAATAAACATAAACATATATATATATATATATATATATATATATATATATATATATGTATATATATATATATATATATATATATATATATATATATATATATATATATATAAGGTACCTTTTGAAATTTGTTGCAATTTCAAAATTGTTAATTTTTTCGCTGATACCGGACTTTAATAATTACCATGTAAAACCTATCAAACTGACTTAAATGAAAAAAAAATCGTTTATGTGATTGCAAAGGTTCGTTAACATGCACAACCTTATAGAAAACCGGTGGCCGTCTTTTCCGGATTGCATCAAGGAAGGAACGGGCTAAAAAACATTGACTAACTCCCAATAAAACTTAGAGCTGTCTAATTCGATTCACTATTTTTGTATAAAAAGTATATTGCGCATTTTATTAAAAAAAAATTATATTTAAAACCTGTTCTAATTAAACCGATAAATCAGGTAGCAATGAATATCTTTATGAATCAATTGGAGCCAATCTTCGGTTCAATTTCCGAAAACGGACGATCATTAATTAAGGGACGTCATGGATAATTAACTTTCCCCCAATTAATTATTGGAGAAATGTATTTCGAAACAACAAGTACCCTTCCAAGAACCGCTAATTCTCTATTGGTTCATCCAATGTAAGCACTGCTTGTTCGACGTAGAGTATATTCCGTGTAAGCAGAACCCCGAAGCGTCCATTGTACACACTAAATGACAATAATGACAGCTGTTGGCTACACGTAACAAGCTCGGCCTATTATGCAACCTATAATGGAATGCAATCTGATATACCTATTGTCGGACATGTACAATACAGGTGCGTATGACCAATTCTCCCATTCGTGTCCTTTCTTCAGACCAAATCATCCATCATCAGACATTTATACATGCATATATATATATATATATATATATATATATATATATATATATATATATATATATACATATACAGCTTATGAGGTTGACCTGCTTTGTGGGGTGAAATTCACGCGAAAAACATCTTAATACTTACGCTTTCGCGTTAATATGCTTCCAAGTACTCTTTTTTATAGGTTATCTAACGTAAGAAAACGAATAAAACCAGTATTAAAGCAATATATAGTTTATTGCGAATAAACTTCTGAAAGATGGCAATGAGTATGTCTTGAAAACAAGAAGACTGAAAGAGGAAAAAGAAGGCTGTCTTAAAAAGCTAGGCAAAGAAGAAGATGAGGTCAGGAAAATTCGAAGGAAATTAAGGGAAGACTCTTTTAATAAATGGTGTCAGCTTCCGTCAAAGGGTAAGAGCGTGATTCTCTTCTCTCAATATAAAAAAAATAATTCCTGGATGTCGACGAAAATAGGAAAGTTTTGTAGCAAATGGAGCACAGCCATCAAGCTGAATTGCAAATCAATTCCAGTTCGAACGATTCCTGGCAGAAGCTCAGGATTCCGTTGCAGATCCTGCAACGAGCCTGAAACTCTCCCCCACGTCCAGGGCGTCTGTCAGAAATCAGAACTTCTAAGAATAAATCGACATCATAAGGTGCGAAGCTATGTTGCTGATTTGTTCAGGAAGAAAACTGGATTTGAGGTGTATGAAGAAGTGAGCTGCATAGCCGAAGATGGTTCAACAAGAAGAGCAGTCATTGTAGTCATAGATCGACAGGCATCCACCGGTATTATTGTAGATCCAACTGTGAGGTTTGAGATAGACGAGAATCAGCCCTTATCAGTTGACGAAGAGAAAAAATCCATTTATGAAAAGTGTATTCCCTATTTCCGTAGAAGTTATAATATAAAAAAGTGGGAGGTAATCGGCCTTCTTTTTGGTGCAAGGGGTTCCATACCTTCATTCCTTCAAAATGTTTTTAAAAGATGGAATTTAAAATGCGACTACGAATCGTTCGGACTTTCCATCCTGAAGGATTCAATAAGGACAGTGAATAACCAAATACGTCATGATGATTAGGTAGTTAGCCGTCGAGGTGATAAGTAAAGATGGAATGGTTGGGATTCGGCTAAAGAAACCTCAATATGATTTTTTTTTTTAATAAAAAATCTATATTTTGGACGTTTCGGCTACTCATTGGTAGCCTTCGTCAGCTATGGAAATGCCTGGAGGGAGAGGAAGGCGAATGTTGACAGTTAAGTCACCATAATGGAAGTCACTTATCTCCTCTTTACTTAATTAAATAAGGAAGCATAAGAAAATTGAAGAGAACAAGAAATATAATGAATATATTGTAGGAAAAAAAATCAATAAAACTAATTGTATTTCATGTTAGCAATTGATGGCTTATTCATAGGCCGGACGCTTATTACCATTTCAATGAGAATAAATTCTATGCAGGGGGAAAAAAAATATTGTCCTTGGAATGATATAAAAGCTGTAGCCGTATATGGTCAGCCATCAGTTGGACATGACTGTTTTTCTCTAACCGCTGTAGCCGTATATGGTCAGCCATCAGTTGGACATGACTGTTTTTCTCTAACCGCTGTAGCCGTATATGGTCAGCCATCAGTTGGACATGACTGTTTTTCTCTAACCGCTGAAGCCGTATATGGTCAGCCATCAGTTGGACATGACTGTTTTTCTCTAACCGCTGTAGCCGTATATGGTCAGCCATCAGTTGGACATGACTGTTTTTCTCTAACCGCTGTAGCCGTATATGGTCAGCCATCAGTTGGACATGACTGTTTTTCTCTAACCGCTGTAGCCGTATATGGTCAGCCATCAGTTGGACATGACTGTTTTTCTCTAACCGCTGTAGCCGTATATAGTCAGCCATCAGTTGGACATGACTGTTTTTATCTAACCGCTGTAGCCGTATATGGTCAGCCATCAGTTGGACATGACTGTTTTTCTCTAACCACGGAAGACAATAAACGACACCACTTGTTTCCCAACAAATATATACTTAAAGATTGATTAAGTTGACAATTTTTCCAGACATTTCGCATTCATCTAAACTAAGAAACTTAAATTTTTCTTGCCTTAGGATTTGAGGAAGTATTAGAAAAACATGTTTTGTTAACAGACAGAAAACCCTTGGGAAATTGAGTTAAATGGAAGGTGACCAGTCTTAATGAGATGATGGCAAGTGCACAAAACTTTGAAAGTGTTAGATTCTTTGCTATATTTATTTGTCAGTAAAAAGAGATACCTAAAATGAGAAACAAAGTTTAGTTGTTTGTCATTCACCTTTCCGAGCGGAAGACGAAGATATATAAATATATATATATATATAGTTCACCCTCAAAAGATCCATTTCTTCGGAATCAAATGAGAATATGTAACGTATCTTATTATTCAAACGACACATTTACTTATATGTGTATGTGTCTATGTACTTTTTTGTGTAACTTACCTTAAATCCGAACCAGGTGTAGCTCGTACTAGGGGTGTCTGGACGCTTCCATCAAGTACAACACCACCTGGACCTGTATATATAAATCACACATTGTATTATTTCTTATTATAAATTACTTATTTCATTCAATCCACTTTTTAAAATTTAATTAATATTAATTAATTATTAGTATTCAACGTACTTTGCACGAAAAAAATCTTAACGCTTGCGCTTTGAATTTACTAGGCTTCCAGGTACACGTTTTATAAGTAATGGGACCTGAGGAATCTAATGAAACCATTTTCAAGACCATGTCTATAACCGTCGTCAAGCGAAATAGGAAAAACTAGATTTTCTAGGCGACTTGCGGATATATTCTTACATGCCTCGAAACCGGCGCGGAAATTGTAAAAAATGTAAATGCATTAATTCGAAATTTTATTAAATTGTCTACAAATAAGGGTTTCCAGCAATTTTTGATGGTAATATTCGCTTAGGATGCTGTCAGTTTCCCTTTTAGCGCGGTTCCTACCTCCCTCCATAGGGAGGTTCGCCTTGATATCATTTTGTACTTTTCACGAAATACGATATCAAAACTTACCAATAACTGACTCTATTCTGTTACGAATGGCATTAGGGGTTTGAACAGAAACATGCTAAGAATACGCAGTTCCTGCGAGTCGGATTTTTTTTTTTTATTTTTGTTTCTGCCTCAGTTTTTAATAGTTTTTTTTTTTTTTTTATGTCATTTAACAGTCATATGAATGTTAACAATAAATAACAAAAGAACAAGATAATGAGAAACGTATCTGTAATACTGTTTTTTGGGGCAAAAGTGTTCATGCTTAGGATACTGTCAGTTTGGTTCCTAACATCTCTCTTTTGTTTGAGATTTCATTATACTTGATCTCTCCTGTTTTGCCATTATTATTATTAAATTTTAACGTCCATTTATTATTAACTAGGAATTTTAGAACGGGTTATTTATAGGTTACCACTCTTTTCTAGCCAGGATAGGGCTGATGCCTTTTCTTTTTTACAAAGAGAAGCCATCACCCCTAGTGGGAATCAAACCCACGACCCTTTGGCACGGAATGTTAAGTGTTTTGTCATTAAATGTCACTGTGTTAGCAGCGAGTGCACATACGGAGCTTGATAACCACTATTTCTTCAGGCTTGTTGCCTCGGTTCCCGGATGGTCAGACGCATGCAAATTCTTTTATTTGTTTCAATGTTATCAAACCACATATACCTGATATTGAAACGAAACCTTACCTGTTAGCCTTAGAGTCTCAGCACCTAATATAACTTCATGTTTGTCGGCGGAGAACAAAGCTCTTCCTTGTTGATCGCTAACCAGAAACCTAGAGGCCTTCACTTCGAACACATCGTTACCTGCAACATACCAAGAGTAACAGGAGTTAGTTACACATGGAACGTTTATCAGAGTAACAAACATACGCTCATATATATATATATATATATATATATATATATATATATATATATATATATATATATACACTTGAACCGCCGTTATTTTTCTGATCTATAGATTCTGAGAAGTGAAATTTTCTTGACAGCACTTCTGGATTGCATCATGATGTCGACTTCATAATAAGGGGTATCCTCCCTAAAATGCACTGATGCAAATACTTGGTTTGTAAACTATCAGACTCGACTCACTAGTCCTCTAATATTCAAGGAGATTTGTGAGTAATTTCATCAAAGAATCAGAATTTTATATTGGAAGCAAAATCTCCTGCTTAAACGTTACCTTTATCATAAACCAATAAATTTGAAAATAGCATGTGTTCCTGTGGGGGCAAGATTGGGTCAGTAGTTAAACACGCGAATCATAATCTGGAGGACCTGATGACAAAACTCGGGTGCGCACCAAAGATTTTATCTTCTATTCTCGTTGTTCGTAGGTTGGACTAGGATTCTCAGAACGGTCCTTCAATTAAATTAATGGGGACCATCAGGCGGCCAGAGTATTAACTATACTATCTCTCTAGAGTGCCTTATGGCCGGGTATCTGGGCCCTCAATGCCTGTTAAGGGGTTAACATTTATTTCATATTGTTTTTCGTTGTTGTAGTCTAGTCTATAGTAATTTGTCCCTTCGCTATTGGTTCGAATTAAATCAATATTTTATCAGGTCTCCTACAGACTCTCAAAATGCATTTCATCGCCGAATGTCTATTTCCCCGACATGACACATTGAAGTGTATGATTCACCAATAGTTTCTCCGTTCTATCCATTAGATGGACATGGCAGTTTAAAGGTTTCCCTATGCTGAGCCACGTCAGTGTTAAAACGACTGCATTAGTGGCGAGTTTTGTTCTATCTCGCTTTATCAGTATTTGTATTTCAAACACCATAAGTAAAATGTTCCTAGAGTATTTATGATTCAGACATGATAGAGAATTATCAGTATTTATTAATGACGTGAAGTGACTATGGATTAAAAAATTTCTCAAATATGTAGCTCGTTTTCAGAAAAGGTTAACCACGATTTTCCAGTATATTTCTCGATTTTGAAGGAAATATACGAAATATTTTGGCGTTGATTATTATCAATATTTTTCCGTCAGGATTTTAATATCTACCTCCATGCACACATCCATTTCTCACCTACTATAGAAGCTGATCAGGTTCTTCAATATGGCTCCTCCACCTCACCTTGAAGTGACAACATCTATTAATGATTTGTTTTATGAAATATGCAAAGATGCGTGATTACATTGAAACGTGTGAGGTACAAGTTTATATTAAAATAACACAATTCATTCCACTAAAAAACATCGGATATTTCGCGCAATTGAAGTGTCAGTGATTTTTCCAGATGATGACATGATCATGATTTAAAACCCAGGTTTACGTATGACGTATTTTTGTGTGTTTAACGGCGTATGAACAATTGACATATTGTCGATACAAAAGCAAACGAATATGAAAATCACCACTTTTCAGAGTGGAAAAGTATTTATTCATAACTTTTTTTTGGACAGTCAAATATTCGGCAGATTTGACCTTTTGATAGTGGAATACTTTCCCTTTAATAAAGTGAAGTCAGATTGACGAATTTGCCGTAAATAAGTCCAGCAGAAATTATTAAAGATGAACAATGAAAGATGCATTTTTCATATTCGTTAGTTTGCATTTGTATCGACGATATTAACCCTGGATTATGTATTTATTACTAAATTAAGTTTGAATTTGACTTAAAGGTTAGTTTGGTGCTTTTATCTGATACGTAAACCAGCAAAAATTAATTTAATAAACTTAGTAGTGTATTGAAATATGAAGTTAGAGTATTTAGGTCCCTTCAGACGTATAAACTCCTACATGAAAAAAACAAAAAAAAAAAAAAACAGAAAGGACATTAAATGAGGATTTTCTTTCTTTTCATAAAGAGTGGTGCAAAATGTCAATGCCTACTAAGAACTTGCAGATAAAAATTGTGAGCGGAAAGAGAAGGAAGGTTTTTTTCTAATAGCCGAAGTCCAGGGTCCAATCGTCTTCTAATCTTTTGATAGAATTGTATTTCTGGTTGACCAAGTTACTCCAATTTAGCAATTAACACCTTTGGCAATGGGTCCAATCTCTTAGAGAGAGGAATGGTTCTAGCCTAAATCAGTCCGGTAGCGCATTCTTAGCTTCTTCATCAGCGAGCTCGTTTCCTCTTACTCCCATGTGCGATGGTACCCTTACAAAAATTATGCTTTTGCTCTTATTCCTTAATAATGTTATTACTTACATCAAAAGCCAATATTTCCTTACTCAGGCTAAAGGAATCAGTGGGTTTTATAAAGCTGTCTTCTATATATAGAATTTTGGCGGCCAAGTGAACTTTTCTTCACCACTCGAAATTGCTAATTTAATTTACCGTCGCATGACTATCTGCAATATAAAATTTTCAAGTTAAGAAAAAATATCATCACTTTAAGTCTATCTAATTCTACTTTTTGTGGATTTGACTGATAAAGCAGTTATTGATCAGAACGCAGCTAGATAGTGACTAGGTACAGTGCGTCGACACTAAACACATAGAGATGCACAAACACTTTCAGCAGTCAAAGGCCTAGGTTTAGACAGTGTTTGATCAAGCACACATCGGCCTATGTCCCTTTACAGCACACTAGTAACAGTTGTTCGCTAGCTTCAATTGCTTTTTGATGGTCATTTAATCACTCCGATCGAAAGAATTTTTATTGGTCATCAGAATTCGTCTTGATAATATTTTTTTTGTGGGGGGAGGGTTCATTTGAGGGGTATGAAATACTAACAATCTAGAACTTAAAATAATTAGCAAAATAAAACAATATTACACCCCCCCCCCAAAATCTAAACTAAGTTATCTTATTTAATTTACTTTTAAGGTTTTTATGACACAATTTTAACGACAAAATCAAAATTGAGGGGGGGGGGGGCTGCAGCCCCCTCAGCTCCCCTTATGTACTACGCCCATGACTTCCATAGACCCTTAGTAAAACCGGTGAATTTAACACACTAACTTTTCCACAGTAACAAATGTATACTTCATTAGCCATGCTGATTCCCAACAATATGATTGAGATAATACTGTGCATTGTACAAATCACGAATAAAGTGGTACAAACCAAACAATAATAATTATAATAAATAGGAAAAAAAGAATCAGTCCCTTAACAGGGCACGAGGGCCCTGAGGGGCAGATACTATAGAGGTATGTGATTCTTGACCATACCGCACACTAGGGAGATAGTATGGTCAGTACTATGCTTGGGCCGCCTGATTTTCCCCTTGGCTGCTTCGACTGCTAGAGTCATTAGCACCCAAGGTACCCATTGATAAATTTATTAAAGGCTGGGTTGGCCTTGGGACGGTCAGGGAGGCCGAATTCAACCCATGAACACTAGAAGAAAAAATCTTTAGTGCTTGTTCGGGATTTGAACTAAGGTCCTCCAACTTATTAGTCCAGTGCTCTACCACTGAGCTAACCTCGCCCCCAATATTAAATAGGAGCTATCCTATTTTCTCGGTCATTTATGCTCAGAATTGAAAAAAAAAAAAAAAAAAGATTAAGTGGTTTGATATACAGATAAGAATTGGTAATCATGTAAATGTCACGTGTAAATAAAACATTAAGAAGTCGAGAAAACGAGCTCTTCTTCGGTAACATGGGAGATAAGATAGCTGGGAGATTAAAATCAGGTTTCAATTTCTCTGAAAGGAGAGGTAGAATTAAGGGCATAGAATGGGGTAACGAGAAGAAGGGTTAGAGTGGGGGTAATTTGGCGGGAAGGACAGGAGCGCCATCTATTAGCAGCTTGAACTAATTACCGAATTACCGCGGGAAAACTCTCAGCTCACCAGGGATAACTCACTTGTTACTCTCTGCTTCCTCTAATGCTTTCTCTTTTCTTATACCCTCAGGGACCATTCTCAACAGCCCGGCATCATAGAATAACAAGGAGGGATTCAGGTCTGGATTTATAAAGCCAGCAAACTAAGCTTAGCACTAATCCTTCTTTTGAACCATATATATATATATATATATATATATATATATATATATATATATATATATATATATATATTATATATATTTGTCAAATACCACTCACTCACTCACTCACTCACTGACCTATCATCGCCAAGCCCAAATCGTTTGGCAGAAAAATGTGAAATTTTGCATGGACACTCCCTATAGAACGTGGACACTCGCTAAGAAAGGATTTTTTTGATATTCGAATTTTTAAGTATTATTAGAGGGGATTAAAGTTTTAGTTGGTTAGAGCATGTAGGCCTAGGCAGCATGCGTTCCTAGGACGATAACAGAACAGATGATATTGTTCTGTATCTATTTCATAGTTATATTTTTAATTGAGGTTAATTTCAACTATGATGGGAGCTCTTGATTTACTAAAAATATACTCTCCCTCATAGAGTTTACTGTATAAATAAAAACGGTCCAAATTAGAAGCAAAATGGTGAGTTTTAAGCCTAGAAAGTAACGGGAAGGGGGAATCCTAAATTGTTAGTCTACTCACATCTTAAAAATAAAAAAAGAATCTGTTTTGCTACTTAATTTTCTAAAACAAATCGCCCAGCCAAATAGTAGGGGGGCTGGCCGCTGTCAGCGCTTTGCAGGTAGTTCTAATGTCCCGATGCCTTGCACAGCCTCCTCACCCATTATCATCTCCAGTCAGAACACTTCTTGGTCATACCATATATGTAGTATGACGGGAACCGTGCTATAATAGACTGCACAAAATTATATAGTAACGTTAATTTTAATGATACATTATTTAACGCAATAAAATAACTACTTATCTGCCGTGACGAAGCACGGGTATTCGGCTAGTATATATATATATATATATATATATATATATATATATATATATATATATATATATATATATGTATATATACACTCGTATATACTTATATTTAAATGCCGTACTTAAATTACCGACAACCAATTTCAGGACTCGTACTGAACGATAGAACTAATACAGACCCCATCGATATTAGCAATATTTTCGGAAACCACTCAAATTTCTAGTGACGACAACTTCACAAAGAACTTTCTTGAACTGAATAGACCAACTGAAGAAACAGAAATCCCCATACTCACTGATCGCAACTACCCCATTAACGACCCAATCACAATTTAGGAGCTTAAAGTATTGCTCAGAAACACCAGACAAACATCTCCAGGGCCTGACAAAGTGAGTTATGAAATGTTGAAAAACTTTCCACCTTTGGGCAGTTTTATACTCTTCTTCTAAAAGAATTTAATAAAATATTCCTAGACGGAGCACATCCTCACTCCTTGAATCAGGTTATTATTGTACCGATTCTAAAGAATGGCAAAGACAAGATACTTCCCTCTGGTTATCGTCCGGTATTGTTGAACAATTGCATATCGAAAATATTTGAGAAAGTAATAAATAAAAGGCTGATTTGGCTCTTGGAAAGAGAGAATTTGTTACCACCCAATCAGTGTGCATTCAGGCCTGGCCACAGCCCATTACATAACATCAGCAGACTTAAAAATGACATACTAAATACTTTTATCCAGAAGAAGTTGGTAATGGCCATTTCCCTGGATTTAGAAAAAAGCTTTCGATACCGTCTGGCGGTGGACGATCATATATCAGCTAAGCATTTGGGGAATACAAGGTTCAATTTTGTCATTAATAAAGAATTATCTACATAAAAGACGATTTCGAGTGAGGATAGCGACAGTCCGATCAGATGAATTCCTACAGGAAAACGGAGTGCCTCAGGGAGGAGTTCTTAGCGCTACCTTGTTTAACATTTTTTATTTAAATATATTGGTATAATAATAATAATCTTTAAGAGAAACTATTATTTTATCAATTATTTTGCTATCATTACCCAACACAATGCCGATATTTGCAGGGATTTTCAATTTTTAGCGCGGTTCCTCCCTCCCCCATAGGGAGGAACCCCGCTTATAAGGTTGATACAATGAAACAATCCGGAAGTGCCGACAAGAAAATTTCGCGTTTCAGAACCCCTAGAGACCGAAAATAACGGTGGTTCAAATTTTTATATATATATATGTATATATATATATATATATATATATATATATATATATATATTTGTCTGTTCGCTCTCTAGCTCGAAGACGAATGGTCCGATTTTGATGAAATTTGGTACAAAAATCAGTCGTCCAATATGAAAGGTCAAGTTCGTTAACCAGCAAAATCCGCCCATTGGAAGATGGAGTTTGGGGCGAAATTCGCGCAGAAAAAATCGTAACGCTTACGTTTTTGAGTTCATAAGCTTGTAAGTACTCTTTTTATAGGCTTCTTGGGCTAGGAAAACGAATGAAACCATTTTCAAGGCGATAGCTTTAACCGTTTTCGAGAAAATTGGAAAAATAGTTTTTGAATACCGTTTTTAATTTGGGTACTTAGAATCATGGGATTCAGTTGGAACATTTTCTGCATGTTCTACTTTCATTAAAACTAATATGTTGAAATTTTGGTTACGTTTGAAGTTAAGGAAGGGTTAGAATAAAATATTTTATTAACAGACATAAAAAGTTTTGGTAACTTTGTATATTTTCCTTAATATCTCGAAAAAGGTTAAGAATTTGGTAAATGAAAGAATACCATTAGAAAGCTTACTAAATGCTCTACAAAAAAGGTTCTGATGAAAGTTTTGATTAGGCGATGTCAATCGGAGAAATAAGTGCTTAAAACATTAAAGTAATTGATTTTGCTTATTCGAACTGTTCTTTTTGTCTGTTTTTATTCCTTGTTATTTTTTAATTGCTTATAGTTGGATAATGTATTTTACAATATAACAGATTAGGCAAAATAAGAAAAACAATTCATTGTTAGAAATATAGCTTGCCAAGAGAAAAAGATTCGTTGACGTCTTTTGAATATTTTCAATTGCCTTTATGCTGTTGGTTTTTTTATTTTATTTTTTAATTGATTTTATCTGTAGAATTATTACTATAGTAAAAGAACACAGGAGTGTGTGAAAATATTTGATATTTTCCAATTCATTGAAACGTATGAAATGAAGTATCGGTAGAAGAGGATTCTAGGGTCTTGCGGACCTGACCCCAGGTATAGCCAGCCATAAAACCCTTTGAACAAAGGCCGAGGAAAATATTATCTGTTTCTATTCTATGCTTTTCAAATGAGAATAGGGATATGAACAGGAACCGGGGTCTCCCGTGGTCTAATGGCTAGCGCCTTGGATTCATAAGCGGGAGATGGTGGGTTCGATTCCCAACCTCCGGCAGGAATTTTATCATCCCACGGCTCGCTGGTGAAATTCCTCGCTACACCCTAGATGTCGGCGCTAATGACCTAGATGTAGATGTGCCGTAAAAAAAAAAAAAAAAAAAAAAAAAAAAAAAAAAAAAAAAAAAAAAAAAAAAAAAAAAAACTGGAACCGCGCTAAGATGACGCAGTTCCTGCGAGTCGGACTTTTTTTTCTTATTCTTTCCTGTAGTTGTGGCACTGGGCTAAAATGTTCTTCATCTTGATGGTGTCATCACATCTTGGACATTTGTATGGGTCTTCTTTGGACATCAGTAATCCATGTGTCAGTTTTAAGTGTCTGATTCGAATTCCAGCTATGACTACCTCCGCTCTCCTGCTAGCCCTCGATGAAGAATCCCTGTATTCTATTGAGTGTTTTATCTCCCTTAATTTATTGTCCAACACTTCTTGCCACATTGTCGACCAATCTTCTCCTGTTACTTTTTTTTCGCGTTGAAAACTTCGTTTGCAGTTAATGGAGTGGACGTGATTTCGGTGAGACGATGTTCTTCATTTGCTGCCCTGTTAGCTATTTCATTACCTACATGACTAGGGATCCATGTGGAAAGAAGCCTTGCTTCCTCCCTTGTGGGGGTCCTTGCTTCTCTGTTTATAGAATTTGTCTTTGTAAGTATGAATTTCTGTACCAGTTTATTACTTGAGTATATTTCTGTATGCTGTTTAGGGCGCTGAGAGAGTCCGAGCAGATAACGAGTTTGGTATAGGAAAATCTGTAGTTAATCGCGAAGTGGGCTCTACGTTTCTTTAAGTAGAAGGAGCATTAACCCGATTAACGAGAAGGATAATGATTTATAAAGTCATGAAAAACTAATAAACCAAGTAGTTAATAAGTCCGGGTTTTTCCCACAAGTGGCTCTCCTCAAAGATAAAGCAGAGATGTAAGTCAGCTACCTTTATTCCCTCATTTTCCTTCCACTTACCTCTCTCTTGATGGTTAATCTTATACTATAGTCCGACCGCAAACAAAAGAACCAGAAGGGGCATGGTCGGAGAGGAAGTAGCATTCCCCCACATGGTCTAAAGGCAGCGCGTGCGCACTACCTGGTTCTTTTCTTCGCGGTACACCTATAACTATGTTTTGGTGTTAAAAATTAAATAAAATGATATATCCAGTGATGTAAGTTATGTTTGTCCAAAAGCGTCCCTACATATGTGTATATATCTATACCTTGGAACAAAAAGGGCCAATGTCCAAAACTCTGTAATTTGAGTGAACTCTCCGAGTAAAGTCAGGGTGGGATAAACATAATTGTTAAAAGGGTCAATGTTAAAGAAAAATATTCTTTTCCTCAATAACTAACAATAGGAAGATATTGGCCCTTTTAACAATTAATATATATCCTACCCTGATGTCATTCGTGCAGTTCACTCAAATTTCAGAGGTTTAGACATTGGCCCTTTTTGTTCCAAGGTATAGATAGGTGGCGATAGGCTAGGGGTTTTGGACAACCATAACTAACATCACTGGCTATATCATTTTATTTTATTTTTAACACCAAAACATAGTTATAGTTTTTCTTTCAACGTATATATATTCGCCGTTTTAGCTACTGTGTTTCTCCTCACTTGTAGTTCATGAATTGACATCTCTTGTCAGCATTCACGGTGTGCTTCATTGTTTCGACGTCAATGCGGAATTCCATTAAACCGCAATGGTAATGTGTTTTATTAAAGATAAATAACTCACACTAAAATAAGACGACTCTACAGGTTTTATTGGCAACTACAATTGTAATATTTTACAGTCACCTCTTACACAGCCTAGCAGTAAAATGCCTTATGTAGATTTTACGTTTAGGCATGAGCTCTTAACTGTGATACAATTTTGCAGAAATTCTCCTTAAGAGGACCCTAATGGACATGCAATTAGTAGATCCAATACCTTATTTATAATGTATAAATTGTTTTCTATTGTACATATAAATATAAACACAGGTCCATGTATACATTTATAAATGTGAAATCAAAATATACGTAAATAATGAAACAGTGTGGACACACAATAATGAACAAATGGAGAAAATCACTTTCATGATAACTTATGTTCATAAATTTTATCCATTACTATAAAATATGTATGGTCAAGAATTGATATATGGCTCGAACCAAGGCTTCAAACAAATGGATTTTTTTCCCTATCCCATCTGTTTTAGTTATTTATCTTGTGATTATAGATAACCTCTGATTGCTGAACCTTTTAACCAATTTACACCACTAATGAGAATGTTGTGTCCCATTAAAATCATTTATATGTATATATATATGTTTATGATTTAGCACAGCAGTGGACTCAATTTTAGTTAAAAGCCGCGCAACTAAGTATAACTACTGCACATCCATAACAAAAAGAAAAGCTTAATGCGGTAAACAGAAAAAGTTGTGGTTTGTCAGGTGCAATTCACATTTATTTTTGTTCATTAGCTTATTCAATGAGCTGTTTGTGGTTCATCAATCTTTTGCAGTAAATAGAACTATTTAATTGTAAGAATGGGTGGAAATCAGCAGATTTCGATCATATAAAGTAATTCTAAACTAGAGACAAGAATTTTTCATGTTTCAGAACTCATTGACCAAGAAATTAAGGATGCTTTAAATATAATATATAATATATAATATATATATATATATATATATATATATATATATATAAAATATGTTTTTCGAACAAAATGTCAATATCGTTTATCAGCCAAATAGTGTTAAAGCCAATAGCCAAAGAGCTATTGATATTCTAAAGATAGCACGTTGGCTTCGGCTAGAAATTTCAGTGGTTCGTGGTAGGCTCGGTTCGGGACAAATATGTCCCGTAAACATCTATACATATAGATACATCTCACGAAGTCGAAAAAAAATATCTGAAGGTTATTGCTTAATATTTTTGTTACTGAAGGTTATATGATAACTACTTTGAATCAGTAGTGGGATTGGATAACAAACAAATGAGTACTTGTTAATGCAAAATACCTATCCTACGTTATATTCTCAAACTTTACAAATATTATATACAGAAATCGTAAGAATCAAGTTAAATATTGTTTGAACAAGTATCAGATTTTAACAAGGCCAGACGTATAAGTGAATCAATGCAAACGTTAGAATTCTAATATGAGTACCTGACTTAACTATTTGACTTGGGCTTCGTGGTCCATATTGAAACAATTTAGGCAGTAACCCGGATTCCCATTATACTCTGCACAAAACGTATAAACTTTTTTAACTTCTCTCCAGGCTGCGTACAGGACATTGGTGTCCCGTAAGCCGATTTCGTTCATTCTCTCCAGGCTGCGTACAGGACATTGGTGTCCCGTAAGCCGATTTCGTTCATTCCCTCCAGGCTGCGTACAGGACATTGGTGTCCCGTAAGCCGATTTCGTTCATTCTCTCCAGGCTGCGTACAGGACATTGGTGTCCCGTAAGCCGATTTCGTTCATTCTCTCCAGGCTGCGTACAGGACATTGGTGTCCCGTAAGCCGATTTCGTTCATTCTCTCCAGGCTGCGTACAGGACATTGGTGTCCCGTAAGCCGATTTCGTTCATTAGTGTATACATATGTGTCCCGTACTTTTTAATAATTTGTCTAATTACTGTGCATCTTTTAGACTCTGAGAATTTTTTTTTCTTACAAGTTACAGCCATCGAATGTTAAGGGAGTTGGGCTTTTTTGCCTGCTGTAAATCAGTAAAGCCAGTACGGGACATATATGTCCCGAACTGAAGCCAACGTGTTAATACCAGTGATTAGTGTTCATGATTTATGATATCATATTTGAATATAAACAAATCGGAAAATCGTTTGAATAGAAAAACCTCAAAATTTGTCTAATTTCATAGTGAATGAAATTGACAGGTATTTGAAGAGATGAGACGCGGTAAGGACGGGAGGGACACAGGAGAGGAGCGGGAGGGTATGAGGGAGATGGGAGAGGGAGATCTAGGGAGAGAAGGGAGGGTGAGACAACCTGTTGATCCTCTCCCTCCCTCTTCCCAGGATCTGCCATTCATCCCTTCTGGGGTATTAGCATTTATTGTAACAGGCTCTTGGATGGAAAATGTTTTTATAAACCGCTTACATTGTCTCTTCTCTTACAGTTCATCCTGTCTCGACTTCTTTTCGTCTTATCGGATCACGCATATTTAAGCATTAACATAACATAACTTTCAAAAGATGTCTTCAAATCGATCCTATCTACTAGATATCTAAATTGACGCCCGTTAAAATTTGTGTACATAATTCACCCAATGGGCCGCATTGTCTGTTATATTGCAACGAAACTATGTCATGAACGTATACGTCATTATTACATAACGAGAACACACTGACAATTTACCAAAATATAGTCAACATAAAATTATTCCTGTAAGGAATAATTTTATAGGAGTCCATTGGCTCCTCGCTTAACGAGTTTGACAAAATCAATTTCCGGTTATGTGACGTATGACGTCACTTCCGATACACTTACATCACGGGCGTTACTAGTGATGGAAAATGGACTCCTTGCCACTGTTTTGGCTACCAGGACACAACAACCTTGGACAGAGTAACACCAGACACGCCAAGGATATTACAGAAAACAGACGTACACACAGATTGAACTCTATTACAAAAACGTTATTAGACAAAATTGACAAACAATACTCGAAAAATGGCAACAGGAATGGAATAAAAAATCTGAAAGTAAATTAAGAAATATTAAACACTTTCATATTTGGAATACTATCAGGGATTAAGAGTAATAGTTGGAATGGAGTAGTAAAACTCCTTCATGCTATAGGAAGATCCATGCTTTTATACGGCGCCCCAGTCTGGGCTTTAAGATATTTATATCAAGTAGAACAGGCTGGAGTTAACTTCTATAAAAAACTTTTCAATTTAATAAAGTCCACTCCAAATTATCTGGTAAGGTTTGAGACAGGTTTAGATTATATTTCAGTCCAAATTTTAAAATCTTCCCTGACGTGGCTCTGTAAAATATTAACTATGGATAGGAATACACTACCTAGATTGTGCTATGACAGGCTATATGTATTAGATCAGTCACATAGTAATAAATTGCGTTTTAACTGGGTAACACAACTTAAGGATATATCTGTGATGTATGCAGTACTACCGGTGGAGTAATAGATGCACTGACGATGAGAACCATGTTCTCGAAAAGCTTTTGCTAATAAATACTTTGAAAAACAGTGGAGAGACATTATTTTTCTACCTTCTACGAAATTAAGGATATACTTATTAACCTAAACTATTATGATATTTGGTTAAACCAGGACCCCCACGTAATTAAAGTAAACATGGCAGGTATCTTAGTAGATTACAGGGAAATGTTGTGAGACCAGGATATAAATAAAAAAAAAAATCAGTCCAATTACAGCCCTTTTTATAATAGAATACCCATAAAACCAGGTACTGCCCAGGAATTTCTCACAATTAATCTACCATTTTCCATATATAAAACAATTTTCCAATTAAGAACCTGCAGTAACTACGCAATAAAATTCAACATAAAAAATTTAACATAAGCAATAGACCCGCAAAAGAAATGTTCTGTTTGTAGTTTAAATGTTCTAGAGAACATTAATCATTTAATTCTTCATTGGCCTGCTTATGGGCCGATAAGAGATAAACATCTTACCTTTCTTACTCATGATGATCCAGAAATTAATTTCCGGCACTAATAGTGTAAGGCCCCGTTTTCACTTTGTCTTTGTTAAGTGAATAAGGATGAGAGAAAAGGTTGGCTGTCCATGTCTAGAGATGTGAGAACCACGAATCAGCAAACGTTTCGTCTGGGTTGTTGGAACTGCACGTGGCTGATTCGTAAGATTCCCGGAAGATTTAAGACCTGACAAGAGTTTCTAGTCCAGCCACCTGCTAAAGCAGGAGTGGGGCACAATGGGTATAAAGAGCTGGCTTACCTCCGACGGGGCAGAGTCCACGCCCGTTCCTGAGGTCTTGGCCGAGATGGCGATGACAGGTAGGTCAATTCCAAATTATGCTCTTGTCCCCCCAAATGATATTTGATAACTCTTATCTAGATGTTTCTCTCTCACTCAACCTCTTCTCTCATCTTAGCGATGTTTTATGATATTTATGTATGTAATAGTAACGTGAGTGTAAATTATAGTTATGAAAGGAATTTCCGCTTCTCTAAAATATTTCCCCATTATCTATTCCTTTAAATCCTGTCCTAGCTAATCAGTCCCTTACAATAGCATTAAATATTGCACTCAATAGCAATAATAAATATAAACTTATAGGAATATCTACATATATTAAGGAACTTCTAAAGTGCTGATCATTTATTTTAAATGAATAAAAGTTAATTATTTTTTATTCTTTGCTTTTTTATTTATTTATTTTTTTGTTGTTCCTTTAATAATTCACTTTTCAGTTAATTTACATTTGATTTATGTTATAATATTATGACTATATTTATTTTAATCATAAGCGGAAGGATTTTATTTATGTAATATTAGTTATATTATTTATTTCTCATATACAGATATTGTTATTTTGCAACTCATTTGCTCATTATAGTTTGTTCATATTAGTAAAATAGTACAAATATATGGTATAACAGTTAAACAGTTATAAAAGTTAAAATTCAAAATTACTAACAATAGGACTAACTAAATAAATATGTAAGCCAACTCCTTTGCTAAGGAGAAAAAAAAACAAAAAAAAAAAAAAAACTGGGAATCATCCAACCGGGACAAGGGGCGACAAGAGGTTGTCCTTGCAAGAATGAGAATCAGACATACACGGCTAACTTATGAATACCTCATAACCAAAACTGAAAAACCAACCTGTACAATTTGTAACAATGAAAACATATTTTAACTGAATCAAGACCTAATTAGAACATTCCTTACGACATGACAGAACTCCTTGGGATGGCAGCCCTCATATTGACAAAATATTCTCACATCTAAAATACATCAACATATTTGAGATAACATAAAATAAAAATTATATTAGGCTGAACCAAATTGCTGTTATTTTTCTTTCTTTTATATATATATATATATATATATATATATATATATATATATATATATATATATATATATATATATATATATTCTCCCTACATTAATATTAGAAGGAAGAAATTTATTCTTGACTGATGTTGTTTTACTTTACATGTTATTAATCGAGTCAAATTAAAATTATACAAATAATCAAACTAAAAAAATATTGAAAAAAAAAGAAGAAACGAGCAAAATAAATTAAAAGAAAATCATAAAATAATCAGCTATTTTAAATGTAATAGGCAAGCCATCTTCGCTTAGCTATTATAAAGCTGCTCAGCAAGTTCTCTTCATGCCTTATTACAGCACATAAACAGAGTTTATTCGGTTTATGGCTAATGTCCATTTTATAAATCTGGAAGGCTGTATATACAGATAAATATTTACACATATATATATATATATATATATATATATATATATATATATGGTGTAAAATGTACCTAATGTTATGCTGTTGCTGAGCATATGTTCATTGCTAATGGATATGTTATGCGCTGCTCTGATCTGCAAACTTCTTCCAGGCCTTGAGTGTATACTGCTCGCGACTAGACTTCCCATGACGTAGCTATCTCCCTGGACTTCCAGACCTCCTTCTACGATCCTCACCTTCCCCATCCCTTCCTGAAAACATACACAAAAATATTATTTTGATGACTAGATGAAGGGTATTAATTAATAGTACCAACAAGGATGAGGAATAACCCTTCACAGCTGTTCAACATACTTTTATTTCAACGTTTCGGACCGTTCGTCCATCTTCAGGCAATCTACAATAGTATACTCATTACTAGACACTACAGAAAACAAGCTTTATAATTACTATCAACCAAAACCTTACATCATCTAATGTCAATTATTAAATTTTTTACTTAATTATAAACTCACCATATCCTGTCACTACTTAAAATAACATTTTAAACGTCATAAATTAAATTAAAACAAATGATTCCTATAATGAACCAAGTCAAAAACACTTGAAGACAATTAAAAATGTTCATCATCTCACAGCCACATTAGAAAACCTTATCAACCTATGTACTTAGGCCTATTTTATTTTATATAACTAAAATTACATTAAAATATCAAATTTCAAATAATTAAAATGTATAATGATTTATGTATAACATATCACAGATAACTTTATTAATCATTACTTAACATATTTTTGTTAAAATATTTAATATAAATTGCACTGAGGTATGTAACCAAGATCATTAAACTATGAAAGGAATCTATTACAATGTCATCAGAAATTAATTTTATTTAATATGTCAACATAATGTTGTCCTATACCTTTAAAATCAGTTTTGAAATTAATGGTTTTATTAATATTTTTAGTTATGTAAATGGATTCAGTTAATTTCCTAGCTTTATTATCATTAACAGTTTTTAAAATCTTTACATTATCATAATCAAACATATGTTGTTTTGTGAAAGCATGATTTGCCAATGCTGTAGTATTGATATTTTTAATATTATTACAATTAGAAATGTGTTGTTTTATCCTATTTTTTAAATTTTGGGAAGTTTCACCTATATAACATTTGTCCATGCATTCCTTGCAATTTATTTGATAAATTACATTTTGTTTATTTATACTATTTATTTTGTCTTTCATGTTACTTAATGCATTTGTTATTTTATTATCATTATAAAGACCAATCTTTAAATTAGTATGGTCATACTTCTTTAATCCTTTCCTTATTTTTTCAGTTAAACCAGGAATATATTTTAATTTATGAGCTATATTATTTCCAATTACAGTATTCTGTTCTCTACTAGTATTTTCTCCATTATCTTCAATAGTTTTGTTTAATATTTTAAAATAATCAGTTATTAGATTTGACTTATTACCCTTGGATCTTACCTTAACTTTGCATGTATTTGTTATTAGTTTCTCTTGTGATTCCTGTATTATAGTTGGACTGCTTTCTATATTATTACTAATTTTATTACACCATAATTTATTTATTAGCCTTATTTGATAACAATTGTCCACTAATATTTTATAAATTTTCCCTTTTATTTCTTTCAAGTATATACTATCTGTTATATTTATAGCTGTGTTAATCAAATTTTTAGCTGTATTAATTATTTGAGTTTTAGGATGATTTGAATTAAAATTTAAAATGTGTGTGCTACATACATCTTTTTTAGTCCATTTAGTAGCTATTTTATTATTTTCGAATGTAATATCCATGTCCAGATATCTCAGTCTATTGTTCTTTGTACATTCATGGGTAAATCTTATTCTTGTATGAAAGGAATTGAACAGCTCTAAAAGCTCAGGGTAATTATCTTTTATAGTTATTAATAATAAGTCATCTATGTATTTAGTTATTAACACTGGTTTAACAGTAGCTTTGCTGAGTTGTTCATAAATCAACTTATTTAATAGGGCATTACTTAATACAACCGATAATATGCCTCCCATTGGCAAACCATACACTTGTCTATAACAATCTCCATTAAATTTAAAATAACCAAATAACGTACATAATTTGATACCTTCAGAATATAACATTTTATTTTTAATCGGGGTATGATTTTTTATTAATTCCCAATTCCCTTCTATTATTTTGATACATTCATCCACTGGTATATTGGTAAATAATGACTCAGCATCAAAACTGATTAATTCATAGTCTTTATTCTTATCAAACTGAATCATATTAAATTTATTTTTTAACTCATTGGAATTTTTAATTTCATAATCATATAACGTATTTAAACATTTTAAGGACGAATGCATGAATTTTGCTAAATTATCATTAGGCCCATTAATATTATTAATTATAGGTCTTAATAAATTTCCAGGTTTATGCAGTTTTACCAAACCATGAATCCTTGGCTCTGTATAATTGTTAGCTGCTAATCTATTTTTAGTGTATTTATCGATATAGCCATTTTTATGTAAAGTCTCAACATATTTATTAATTTTACCAGCTAACTCCACCTTTTTATAAGTTTTTTTATCATCCAATTAAATATTCATTTTATTCATATATTCAGTTCTGTTCATTATTACTAATTTTTTAGTTTTATCGGATTTAATCACAATTAAATCTTTATTATCTTTTAAAAACCTTTTAAAATCATCAAAATCTTTATTAATTTGTTTATTAAGCACAGTTATATTGTTAGATTTATTAAAAAAATTTTAATTAAAAATGTTTATTAAAAAAATGTTTAAAATGTTATTTTAAGTAGTGACAGGATATGGTGAGTTTATAATTAAGTAAAAAATTTAATAATTGAAATTAGATGATGTAAGGTTTTGGTTGATAGTAATTATAAAGCTTGTTTTCTGTAGTGTCTAGTAATGAGTATACTATTGTAGATTGCCTGAAGATGGACGAACGGTCCGAAACGTTGAAATAAAAGTATGTTTTACAGCTGTGAAGGGTTATTCCTCATCCTTGTTAGTACTACACAAAAATAATTAAATAAATATGAAAAGTAGTTTAACAGATCATATAAACGTAATGATAGCTTGAACTACAATATTTTTAGCACTTTTTCTCCGAAGGAAAGTAGCTATTGAGGTTGGACTCATGACAGAATTTTTGAAAAATTTCTTCAAATCTTTATCGATCCTACCTAGTAGACACCGAAAATGACCCCCGTTAAAATTTATATATATATATATATATATATATATATATATATATATATATATATATATATGTCTGTTAACACGATAGCGGCCAGAGTTTTTGTTTTTTCGTCACGAAACTTGGTATATAGCATTCAATTAGCAAACGATTGAACGAGTTCGTTAACCACAAAAATAGGTCCACCGGAAGGGGGGTTTACCCCGAACCCGAAACACTAATTTGACTATGTCAGCCGTAATATTTGTTATATTTCAACGAAACTTGGTATTCGTAGTGGTAATATAGAGAGAAAAGTGAGATATAAAAATGAACTAAATCGGTTCATTAGAAAGGGAGGGGGGTTTACTACGGACCCACAATTCCTATTCGCCACTACCAGCAGTGATTTTTGGTATATTTCGACGAAACTCGGTATTCGTAGTGGTAATCCACAGGTAAATATGTGTTGTAAAAATAAACTAAATAGGTTCATTAGGCGGGGGGGGGGGGGGTTACTCCGGACCCACAATACCAATTCGCCACTACCAGCCTTGATTTTTGGTATATTTCGACGAAACTCGGTATTCGCAGTGGTAATCTACAGGTAAATATGTGTTGTAAAAATAAACTAAATCGGTTCATTAAAAGGGGGGTTTACTCCGGACGCAAATTCCTAATATACTCATACCGGCCGTAATTTCTGCTGTATTGTAACGAAACGCGGTATACGTCGTGGGTAACTCATGAGAAAGAAGTGTTGTAAAAATGAGCTGAATCGGTCAATCGGAAAGCGGGGGTTTAATTTGTAATATATTTCAATAGAAAAGCCCGCCAGACGTAGGTTCACAAAGCCGCCGCAAGGAGCGCTTTCTACCACTAGAGGGACTGTATCCTGTTCCTGCGTTAGATCAAAATACGATAATATGAGGTTTTTTGTATTTATTACGTAGTGTAATAGGTACCATGTGTAAACATAACTCTGGAAGCAAATTAATAATTGATCAGTTACTCATTAAAAATTTAAAAGAGAACTATTCGTGTTTTTATTTTATTTATGTAGGATATTTTAAGCAAATTGTTCTGGAAAGCAGTCTACACTACCCAAATTCTGAGGAAAGTGCTTAGTTATGCAGCTCCTGCGTGACGGACTTTTTTTTTCATTTGAATGATTTATTTACAAAAATCAAGAATTGGTTATATATAGGCCGAATTGTTTCTATTTTAAATATCTTGTTTCACTGAAACATTCGTTGTACTGCTAAAACAAATAAAAATAAAACCTCCCCCAAACATAATAAAAATTTTAACATCTTAGTTTAGTTGAATATCAAACTTATAGAAAATAATAACAACTTTTCAAATATCGCCTTAAGAATTGATTTATTCGTGTCCCTTCATTAAAGAACCTATAATAAGTATACCCGGAAGCCGAAAAACGAAATGACTCGGAACGAAGCAGGCCTTAATAAGCTTAAGATGGTGAAGAGTGATTGCGTCCCTTGGGCGTCATCGGCCAGATCAAACCGAGGGGAAGAAGTGTTGTTGGCGAGACTCAGGCTTGGTCACACTCGTCTCACGCACTCCTATCTCATGTCCAGAACAAACCCACCTGGATGCGCTACCTGTCGGACACTACTCAGTATACAGCATATCCTTGAAGAATGCCGCAAATATACAATGGTGTTAAGACGGCTTGGAATACCCAGAAAGATGGAGGAGGCACTAGGTAATAATTCAGCAGCAGTCGATAAGGTGCTCAAATTTTTAAAAATAACTGGACTTAATCGTCTTATATAATAACTGTGATAGTCTAGGTATACGTTTTTATTTAGTTCAAATCTTTGAATGATAGGTATACATAAGTTCTAGTTGTTTATTTTATCTTTCTATTTGTCTTTTAATCTCTATTTATTTGTTTTATTTTTCTATTTATTTATCTATCCTTAGTGTTTTATTCGGAGAACCTATTTTTTTCTCCTTGTGATACCTTTGTTACCTCTTAACTCATTACTGTGATATGTACCTCTTAACTCATTACTGTGATATATACACATTATTGCTCTACAGGAAACACACCTAAAACACGGTAAATACTTCAGCATACATGGTTTTGCGATGTACCGAAATGACTACGTCTTGGGCTTAAAAGCATGTGGGGGTGTTGCTGTCTGTGTTAGGGATAACATATACAGCGAACCCCTAAGACTGCTTACTACAATCCAAGCAGTCGCTGCAGTAGTATATCTCCCATTCCGACTTACTGTCTGCTCTGTATACCTTCCACCAGGTGAACCTATTGACGTACATGCTCTCACGGACTTAATATCACAATTACCATCTCCTATATTATTTCTCTCTGATGTAAATGCAGAATATTTAATGTGGGGGGCTACAAACACCAACCACAGAGGTAACCACATACAAAGTATCTTTGATAACACTGACTTGATACCATTAAACACTAACGAACCAACACATTTATGCTCCAGGACTGGACTACTTTCTCACATAGACGTTTCTGCTGCTTCTGCTTCAGTATTCTCGCGGTTTTCATGGGCTGTCTCTCAAGACTCTCATGGAAGTGACCATTTTCCAATATTAGTCAATTACTCTTCCCCTATCATTTTATTTAACTCACCTCCAAAATACAATACAAAAAAAGCCAACTGGGACTCTTATCAAAATTATATTTTAGAACAAATAAATAACAGGCATAAAAGATTACAAACAGTCGAAGACATGACGAACATTATTAAAGAAGCAGCAGAATTGAGTATACCTAAGACATCAAACCATTACAAAAAATGCCCAGTACCCTGGTGGAATGAGGAATGCAGAGAGGCAATAAAAAACCGGAAAAAGGCACTACGCCTATTCTGCAGAAATCCGTCAGACGAACTTTTGCGAAATTATAAAAAATTGAAAGCAAAAGCTCAATGGGTTGTTAAACGCAGTAAAAAGACTTGTTGGACTGAATATGTCAGTAGTATAAATAAATTCTCTTCCATTCGGGATATTTGGTCGAAGGTTAACAAAATTCAACATAAAAAATACAATTCACCAGTAACAGGACTTTTTCATAACAATAATATTGAAACAAACATACTGTCTATTAGTAACATTTTAGGAAACCACTTCTCCACTATTTCCAGTGACGGAAATTACAGAAATGAATTTCTAAATCATAAACAGACAATAGAGAAAACGCCTTTACCAATTTTACCTAAATACAAACACCCCCTTAACGAACCATTTACACTTAACGAACTGACACAAACCTTAAAATCATTAAAACCCACTTCTTCAGGTCCAGACAGTATAACGAATGACATGCTGAAACACCTTCCAACTCAGGGGCTAAATCTTCTTTTTGATAGCCTGAATGGAATGTATGAAAACTGCACCTACCCTGACATATGGAATTCTTCTATTGTAATACCTATTCTAAAACCAGGAAAAGACAAGAAGCTTCCCTCCAATTACAGACCCATTTCCTTAACCAGCTGTATTAGCAAGCTATTCGAAAGAATGCTTAATAAAAGGTTGTTATGGTTTCTCGAGAAAAATAAATTAATGACAGAATTCCAATGCGGGTTTCGCCCAGGGCATTCAACCATGCAGCATATTGCCAGACTAGAAAATGATATACTGAACGCTTTTCTAAATACTGAATATCTCATCGCTGTATCCCTAGATATACAAAAAGCTTACGATACAGTATGGAAAAGGTTAATAATACAGCAACTTAAGGAATGGAATATTGAAGGAAATATTCTATGTTTCATTAATAATTACATATAATATAGAAATTTCCGGGTCAGAGTGGGAGCAGAATTATCAGACAAATTTCAACAACAAAATGGGGTCCCACAAGAAGGCGTTTTAAGTCCAACCCTTTTTTCTATTGCTATCAATTCTGTAACAAGGTACATTCCAACTGGTATATCGTACTGCCTGTATGCTGATGATTTACTGATATATAACTCATCAAAATCATTTCATGAAACACACGACAACGTTCAAGAAGCCATACACAAACTAGAAAGTTGGAGTACATCCACTGGTTTCACATTATCCCTGGAGAAATCCAAGTGTATATTATTTACAAAGAAAAAAGAGCGACCAAATCCAACTATCACACTATACGGAAACAATCTCACAAATGCAGAAAACATAAAATTTTTAGGACTTACATTTGACAAAAAACTTACATGGTTACCCCATATTAAAGAACTTGTTACTAGGTGTAAGAAATCTATAAACCTTTTAAAAGTCCTTTCAAACACAAAATGGGGTGCTGACAGATCTCTCATGCTTACATTCTATCGTGCTTATACCAGATCTTTACTGGACTACAGATGTATAGCATATTCATCTGCCAGCCAAACAACACTAAAACAATTAGACTCAATACATAATGCGGGTATAAGACTTGCAACAGGAGCATACAGATCAAGCCCAACTGTAAGTATTTACGTTGAGTCCGGCGAACTTCCATTGGAGCTCAGACGTGAAATCTTGGGATTAAATTTCTTCAAAAAATCCCAATGTTTAAATACACCATGTGTAAATTGCTTTCTGGATAACCAATAGCATGACTTATATAACAGAAAACGACCTAAACAAAAACCCTTAATTATACGCCTTTCCGAGAACAGACAGACCCGACATATTCGACAAGCTCCTACTCACAGAAATGAAATCTTGACGTTCCCTCCTTGGGAACTTAAGAATTTTAGTATAAATTTATCACTATCAAAAATGAAAAAGACTGATCCACTGTCAACGACTTTCTACAAGACATTATTCACATCAATAAAAATACAAAACGCAGACAATTTAAACATATTCACCGACGGGTCCAAAACAAAATCTGGTACTGGATCTGTTGCAGTAATAGGTTCGCAAATATTTAAACAAAAGCTCCCAAACACTGCAAGCATTTATACGGCAGAATTGCAAGCAATCCTATTAGCTTTATCAAACATTGATACAATAAATTGCTCAAAGATCCAATTATTTTCAGACTCACTCAGTTCATTGCTCTCTTTTAACAATATGTACAGCACACATGCCATTGTCAAACAAATATACAATCAACTCTACAGACTACAAGAACAAAACATTTCCATCACAATGATCTGGCTACCCGGACACACAAATATCACAGAAAGTACGACAGTCGACATTCAAGCAAAATTGGCTACAAGAAAACAGAATATTGACATGGAAAACGTAACTATACAAGACATAAAAAAAGAACTAGTTGATACTATACAAGAAACATGGCAAGAATACTGGACAAACATACAAAACAACAAACTCAGAGAAATCAAAAATACTATATACGAATGGAGATCTAGTAGCCGAAGAAACAGACGAGAAGAGGTTATACTATGTAGACTACGCATAGGACACACTTTACTAACTCACTCTTATTTAATGACAAATAAAGAACAACCCATTTGCAGACAGTGTAACGTTCCAATGACAATAAAACACTTACTAACGGAATGCAGAATACTAGAACAACTAAAACTACCTTACAACTTACAGGAACTACTGACAGAGGGTAGCCCCTTCATCAACGATATATTTACATTTTTAAAACAACACAACCTACTCACAAAAATTTGATTCCAGGAAAAAATTTAGATAATATTTCGAGGGTATAATAATAATCTGATTTCAATTAATTTTTTTTTTTTTTTTTTTTTAACCATTAATTAATGTTAGTAGTTTTAGTCATATGTATGTATATATAAGTCATATGTATGTAAATATAATATCTATATTGTAATAAGCAATATTGTAAATAATGTTAGCTCCTTTTCTTATTCTTAACACTTTTGTAATATTTAGTTCCATAAATTTCTACTTTTGTATATTGTATATTTTGTTTTGTAATTTAAAAAGAGCAAGTCACCTTCGTTGCGAAGCTCTTAAAAAATAAATAAAAAAATTACTGTGATATTTTGTGTTACCTTTTTTTTTTTTTATTTTTTATAGCTGTTTAGACTTTTTTAGTGTATACTTTTCATTTTAGACTAATTTATTTCCTGTTAACTTACTTTAAGATTAATAAAGCAATAATATGAATGTTCAAGTAGGGAGACTATGTGCCAAAGGAAAGGAAAAAAAAAAAAGAAAAAGAAAAAAAAAATGAAAGAAAAAAAGCTAACAATAGAAAAGGCAAATGGCTGAAAAAATAAAATGAGAAAAATAATAATAAATAAAAGAGTACCGGTTTTATATTAAAAAAAAAAAAAAAAAAAAAAAAAAAAAAAAAAAAAAAAAAAAAAAAAAAAAAAAAACTCAGGAGCATGCGGTAAGTGTAGCTGTCTACACGGTAGGGCGATGACGACCGTGGGGTTCTTTCGCCCAAAAATACCACAAACAAACGAAATGACTTAAGCCCAATTTTTTGCACGAATTTAGCACATAAAACCGTATAGCAATAGGCGGATTTTACTAGTGAACGATCTTGACCTGTTAATTAACACAAAATGTTGTACTTCAATAAAATCGGTCAATTTTTGAGTCTACGAGAGAGCGAACAGACAAATACACAGACGAAGACAGAATGACTTGGTATGTAGATATAGTGATATAGAATAGAATAGTCCAAATATGAAAACAATGTCATACACCTAATAATTGATAAAAATTAGTTTATAATAATGATGCCACCTTGTTGAGTACATATTTCATAATATAAATGGACTTGATTGCTTTAATAAACTAGAATATAGTTTTAATTTAAATAAATTGATTGATGTGTATGATACACGTATGGGGATTATTATATAATTTTGTTAGTTTCCTATGGTTATTTGCTTTAATCTAGTAACAATAATACCAATAAACTTTGTACCACAGAATATTTACAAATCATAAATGAAAATAAAATCTTTATTTATAAATTACCACTACAATGAAGAACTAATGCTAGTTCAACACCACACTAGGCCAATAGCAAAAACTATTGTACATACTATTCCCTTAATAAAATACATTAAATTTTAAATTTAACCTTGCTATATATATATATATATATATATATATATATATATATATATATACTATATATATACTATATATATATAGTATATATATACTATATATATATAGTATATATATATATATAAAGCAAGGTGATACACTGTGTATCACCTTGCTTTAAGGCAACACTTATTTTAAAAACGTTTATTTCTAATAATCGTTTTATAATAATCTTTTTATAATATATATATATATATATATATATATATATATATATATATCTGCTAGACAATATGACATCAACACCCCACCATTCAAACGGGAATTGCATATTTAAAGATGATATGAAACTCCACTGCTTAATAATTGGACACCAATAGCTGCTCCCCGTTGTAGCATATACACGGACAAGGATATAATGTAATATACGTCATAGATTCCATTAGTGTTAATTATTAAACACCTTTAGATTGTAATACTAATTAGTTATTACACTTCAGATATAACGAGCCTAATATAAGGATAATTAATTTATTACTTAATTGTACATTCTACCTAATTGTCTATATTTTATTCAATTATTTTTTCTTTTTTTGTTGAAGAATAAAACGCATAAATAATAGAACCTCTCCTTTATCATTAATTATAAAAAAAGTCCGTCTCGCAGGAACTGCATCATCTTAGCGCGGTTCCGTTCATATCCCTAGTCTAATTTGGAAAGATTAAAATAGAAGCAGTTATTATTTTGGTTCCACCAGTCTTTTTTTTTTAATTAATTATTATAATGGCGTGTCAACCCTTAAGGTCACTAACGCCATTCCTGTGTGTAGTAAAGTCTTGAAAGGTCATGATTTACAATCTTACCTGGAAGGGTCTGCTAACACTAGAAACGGACCCGCTAGTGACAAGGTCTTGGAATCCTGGAAATCTATATTTCTAACAATAAATTGTTTTTGTTATTTTACTTAACCAGTTTTATTGTCAAATACATTATCCAACTATAAGCAATTAAAAAATAACAAGGAATAAAACAGACAAAAAGAACCATTCGAATAAACGAAATCAATTAATTTAAAGTTTTAAGCACTTATTTCTCCGATTGACATCGCCTAATTAAAACTTTCCTCAGAACCTTTTTTGTAGAGCATTTAGTAAGCTTTCGAATGGTAATCTTTCGCTTCACAAGATTGTCGACGGTTTTCGAGATACTAACGAAAGTATACAAAGTTACCAAACATTTTTTTGTCTGTTAATAAAATATGTTATTCTAACCCTTCCTTTACCCTAAACGTAACAAAAATTTCAACAAATTAGTGTTGATGAAATTCGAACATGCAGAAAATGTTTCAACTGTATCCCATAATTCTAAGTACCAAAATCAAAGACAAACAACCCTCCTTAGGAAGGCCGCTAGGCAGTTGAAAAGATATATCTTGGAAATCCATATCTCTAACATTAAATTGTTTTTCTTATTATTCTTAACCTGTTTTATTTTCAAATACATTATCCAACTATAAGCAATTAAAAAATAACAAGGAATAAAAAACAGACAAAAAGAACAGTTCGAATAAGCGAAATCAATTACTTTAAAGTTTTAAGCTCTTATCTCTCCGATTGACATCTCCTAATCAAAACTTTCATTAGAATCATTTTTTTAGAGCATTTAATACGCTTTCTAATGGTATCCTTCCGTTTACCAAGATTCTCAACCTTTTTCGAGATATTAAAGAAAGTATACAAAGTTACTAAAACTTTTTATGTCTGTTAATAAAATATTTTATTCTAACCCTTCCTTAACTCCAAACGTAACCAAAATGTCAACATATTAGTTTTGATGAAAGTAGAACATGCAGAAAATTTTTCAACTGAATCCCATGATTCTAAGTACCCAAACCAAAAACGGTATTCAAAAACTATTTTTCCAATTTTCTCGAAAACGGTTAAAGCTATCGCCTTGAAAATGGTTTCATTCGTTTTCCTAGCCCAAGAAGCATATAAAACGAGTACTTACAAGCTTATGAACTCAAAAACGTAAGCGTTACGATTATTTTTGCGCGAATTTCGCCCCAAACGCCAGTTGGCGGATTTTGCTGGTTAACGAACTTGACCTTTCAAATTGGACGACGGATTTTTGTACCAAATTTCATCACAATCGGACCATTAGGGAAGCCAGAAATGAGCGAACAGACAAATATATATATATATTTTTATATTTTTATATTATTTTATTTTCCTTCTAAAAGTAGCCCTTTTAGAAGGCCGTTTATTGTACTACATGTATCATACAAGGTACAGTATATCACATGTATGTTTTTTTTTTTGTTTTTTTTTCTTATCTTAGTTAATTTTGTTCAATTTAGTATTTTAGTTAGGTTTACATATAAATAATTCACATTAACTTAAAACAATTAGTATACAACAAGGAGTAAAAAAATAAACTTATATATTCAGTAAGGTCCGCTTTACTTCAATAAAAATGCAATTTTTCATTTTTCACTCAATCGTTGAATAATTTCTTTGCATAAAGTTGAGAATAATTTGGAATTATTAAAAAACAATTTATTTTCTTCAATAGGCCAATTGGTTATTTTCTTTTTAATTCGGTTTCTGTATTCGTTAAACAGTGTACAATTGTATATGATGTGGTGTGCTGTCTGTTCTGTATGTCTGTCACAGGGGCATGAATTTTCTCTTTTTATTTTAAATCTACTTAAATACGATAGAAATACCCCGTGTCCCGTGAGAACTTGTGTTGTGTAAAAATTTGTTTGTATGTTTGTATTATAAAAGTTTTGTATGATTGGGATAAATTTGAATAAATGGCGACCTTTGTTAGAGGTATCCCATTTTTGCTGCCATTCTGCAATTGATTCTAGTTTTAATATATATTTTAAATGAGTTTTTGAAAGTTTGTTATATTCTATGGGTAGTGCCGTATCTTTTGACGCTGCTTTGGCCAAACGATCGGCGATTTCGTTACCTTCGTCACCAGAATGTCCCTTTATCCATTTAAAATATATTGTATGCATATTTTGGCATATTCTTAACAGTTGTCGTATTTTTTCTATTAGTGCTTCATGTATGTCAGTGTTTTTGAGTTTTTGTAATGTTATCATGCTGTCTGTATGTATCTGTATAGAAGATGGTGTAGTGATGTGTTTATTAATGTAGTCTATAGATTTTAATATAGCCAGTTGTTCAGCTTGGTTGTTTGTACAGTAATGTCCAAGTCTAAATTTGAGTGTTGTTAATAGTTTATAGTCTTTGTATATGATTGTAGCTGCTCCAACCTTGTCATTGTCTTTACTGCCGTCTGTGTATATCTGGTAATCTGTTTGTTTGTTTGTGAATCCGTTGAGTTTGAGTGGTTTTCCGGGATGTGTCCATTGAGTATAATGTATCGTCTTTTCCAAATCATCAGATTTTATATTATTCGAGTCTTCGTTCAGTTTCAAAAGTTTATATTCTTTAATATATTGCTTTGCTAGAATGTCTATTGGCATTATTTTTGCTAAAACGCAAGCAGCATCATAAGAAATAGTTCTATAACCTTTTATTATTCTTAAAGCAATCAATCTCTGAACTCTTTGCAATTTGCTTAAGTTGTACTTCTTCTGCAGTCCACTGTGCCAAATATGTAGTCCGTAAGTAAGTGATGGTACGATTGCTCCTGTGTAAATGATGTGTAATGCTGAAGATTGCAGTCCCCATGTGTTACGAGCTGTGAGTCCTAAGTAGTTGATTAGTTTAATAAGTTTGTTTTGTAAATTTTCTATGTGTTTATTCCAAGTTAGTTTGTTGTCTATTAATATTCCTAGGTATTTTGTTACATTTGTTTTTGTCAGTTCGTTTCCTTGTAATGTAACGTGGATGGTCGGTTCTAATCTGCTTCGTGTAATTATCATGTAAGTTGATTTTTGATTGTTGAATGTTAACTTGTTGTGCTTTGCCCAGTTTTCGACTGTGTTAATGATAATGTTAATATTGTTTTGTATTTGTTCTGGAATTCTGGATTTTACTAGTATTAAGATATCGTCTGCAAATGCTATTAATTCTACGTTAGGTTGAGTATTAGTTTTCAGTAAGCTGATAATATTCCAGAGTAATGGTGAACAAGAAGACCCTTGTGGGGTACCAATTGTCTGTCGTTTCATTTTCATTATGTTGTGTGTGATTATGTAAGTCTCTCTATTGTTTAAGTAGTTTTTAATAAGTGTATAAATGTTTTGAGGGCAGTTATATTCTTTCAAAGAGTTTAGGATTGACGGCCACCATGCACTGTCAAATGCTTTTTGTATATCTAGTGAAATAAGTACGATATGATTTTTATTATTTAATGCTTGTTTTATAAATGTATTCATTTTCTCTAAAGCTTGAGAAGTTCCTGTTTGAGGGGTAAAACCAAACTGATTGCTATTAATTATATTATTTGAGTAAAGGAAATGTGAGAGCCTTCGATGAATAATTTTTTCCAGGACCTTCCCTCCTATTGGAATTAAACTTATCGGTCTAAGGGAAGATATTTCATTTGGTGGTTTATTAGGTTTCTTTAATAGAGTTAGTTTTGATTTCTTCCATAAATATGGAAATATTCCTTGAGAAAAGCATTTTGAATAAATTGTATGCATGAAATTAGGATATTTTTGATAAACTGTTTGGATAATTTCGACAGAAATGCCGTCTATTCCTACTGATTTTTTTTTAATTTAAATTATGTACAATTTCAGAAAGTTCGAATTTTGTTAAAGGTAAGTCATTTAAGGTGTTGGGCGGTATTTGAGAACAAGTCCTTAATAATTTATGTTTTTCATTGTCTGTTTCCTGATTGTCGTTGCCTACTATATTGTTAATTATATAGTCGTTAGTAGATTCAATGTCAGTAGTGTAGGTCCCGTCTTCTTTTAGAATAGATTTCAAATTTAGATTTTCAGGTAAATTTTGTTTAGAATATTTGTAGGGCCACGACCAAGGATTTGTAAAATCTATGGAATTACAATAGTCTTGCCAGGACTTTAGTTTTTTTCTTCTAATTTCTCTGAGGTATATTTGTCTTTTTTGGAAATATAAAATTTTACGTTCTTCTTTTAAATTAGAATCATTTGGAGTACGCTGATAACGCCTTCTAAGACGATTAGTTTCTTTTCTTAGTTCAGATAAGTTTTCATCCCACCAGGGTGTATATTTATGGGGTTTCTGGTTATTTTTATGAAAATAAGTTTTGATTTTGAATGATTTATTACATGATTTAATCAAACATTTTTGAAATTTATTTAGGCAATCGTTTATTTCAGTGTTATTAGCTATTGCCGAAAGTTGAATATCTGTAGTATTATCTAGAGATAACTTAAATGATTTTATAATTACTGACTCTAAATTTTCCTCGAAATAATATATATATATGTATATATAAATATATACATATATATATAAATATATACATATATATATATATATATATATATATATATATATATATATATTTATATATTTACAAATTTGAACCACCGTTATTTTCGGTCTCTAGGGGTTCTGAAACGCGAAATTTTCTAGTCGGCACTTCCGGATTGTTTCATTGTATCAACCTTATAAGCGGGGTTCCTCCCTATGGGGGAGGGAGGAACCGCGCTAAAAATTAACATTATTTCATTGTTTAAGAGTATGTTTTTCAGAATATATGGTAATAAAAATTAAAAAATACATATGTCAACTTGAATGTTAAATGATAACTGTAATTACATTGTTGTTGTATAAAAAAGCAAAAGAAAAAATTGAAATTAAATTTTTTTTAACTTATTCAAAGTCTGGGTTAACATTTAGCCCACAGTGTCATTACCGTAGATCTGAAGGCAGTGTCAATCCAGAGTTGCAGACTTCTTTTTGACAATTTACTTCATGACTTTTAAAGCTCACAATTCGACAGTCGTAACCTCGATTCCGACCCGGGTTTATATTTATTAGGCTAATAATAGGCCGAAGTACTTCGCAGCTGCTAATATAAAGGTTAATGTGCCGGAGCTTGTGCTAAATAACTAAAGAGAAATAACTATGATTGAATTATCCCAAACATAATTGGTTATAATACTACGAGGAGAGGAATCGGTTGATCTCTCATAGCTACAGGTGGTTTTAGCAATGAACAGAAGCCATTTCCACAAAGCATTAGAATTGTCTACAGTATGGTGACTGTAAGCCATGGCTAATACTGTATTAGGATTAACTTCAATTATTCAGCTAGTACATGCAAATTATTATATATTCAAAAGGGGAAATTCGATTTCATCGAATGAATTTTGCGTTTTACGTAAATGAATGTTACGTAATAAGGCCGATGACGTAACACTGATTATGGCTAAATGAGATTCCAAAAGTTCCACCGAAAGCAGCAAGCGATGGAAACGGTCGTCTATTTAATATTTATGGAGTACCGATATATTTGAAACTACTAGCTCAACAAGAAAGCACATACAGTAATATATTATTATTATTAAATGTTATAAGGAAAAGTATCTAAGAACTCAAGTATCTTAAAAAATTATCTGCAGTTACACACATCTAGAAGTACTGACAATTCCACAAAATATTTCAAGGAGTATTTACAAACTTATAAAACATATCTTGGAGTCTAGACAAATCAATAAAACATATACTGGCATCACCAAGAGAAATGACAAACCTAAAAAAAATATCTAGGAATAATGAAATATATAGAAAACATACACAGAGCTACTAAAACATCAAAAGAACATTACGCATTAGCCAATATTAACGTATGCTTGTCTAGTCTGGGGCTACTAATCAAATACCATTTATAAAAAATAAATAATCCAAAAATATTGTTATTATTATAAAATAATCCAAAGTAAATGCTTTCGAATAAAAACTAATGAGCCAATTTAATAAAGTGACTATTAAGATAATTTGGAATTTTATTCATAGGCCTTTTTGCTACACAAGATAAATTTATAGTCTTCATTACACAGGTATACACACACACACACACGAGAAGTGGTAATTTCCAAATACTCAATACATATATTCTTATGTATTTCCATACGCTGAATCCGAATCCGGAGTCCGTCGCCCCCCCCCCCCCAGCACGTCAGGTTTAAGAGCATTTGAAGGTGAAATTTCGTATGAAGTCGTTAAAGAAGAAATAACTAGAGCTTCCATGGCTTTGAGGGTCGCTGAATTCGAATCAGAGGTCTGTTTCACCACATAGCCGCAAAATCAAGGTAATTTCACGGACAATTTTTTTAATTTTTTTGCAAACAACGAATCTTCAGACAATTTAAAAAAAAAATAGACAAAATTTCCTTGAAAATAACTTGATTTTCCGCTGATGGCGTAAAACAGGGCTCGGATTCGAATTCGGTGACCCTCAAAACCATGGTTTATTTCTTCTTTAACGACTTCATACGACTTTGTTTTTTAGACTCTAAAGCTTACATTTTTTTTTAGACTCTAAAGCTACTTCTGATATCTGGTAGCATTGGAGAAAAGATAATTTTCATCATATTTATTTGTTAATTTTTTTTTAAATTTTATTTTCACTTATTCGTGAAAGATATATGTGCCTATATTTATGTGCGTGAGTGTATGAATACATATGTATGTGCATGTGTATAATATGTGTTACACATAGTGTATATAAAGCAATGTATATTAGTGTTGTAAAAGAGCGCGCCTTTGAGGCTAGAAGACGCGGCTCGTAAAAGCTCGAGCTCTCAGAGCTTGGACAGGGCTCGATAGAAGGCGCGAGCCTTGAAGGCTCGGCTTAGTAGAAGGCGCGAGCCTTGAAGGCTCGGCTTAGTAGAAGGCGCGAGCCTTGAAGGCTCGGCTTAGTAGAAGGCGCGAGCCTTGAAGGCTCGCCTCGGGAGAAGGCGCATGCTTTGGAGCCTTTTACTTTTCATTTCCAAAATGGCGGACGGCGGGCAAACAGCTGTTCCATGAAATATACTTTAGTAGATTCGTCCTAAATTCATTCCGCCACATTGAAATTATTCGCTGGCATTTAAATTTACCATTTCATTGATAAAATAATTATATGGATCACTAATTGGGTAAAAATAGTAACTTTTCCTAAAAAATAAACTCTTCTGTGAGACGGTGATGGCTACACTGTCGTACTACAACTATACTACTAAAACCGTGCTTGCCAAAGTTCTACCTTCCCAGGGCTCCAAGGCCGAGCCTTCAAGGCTCGATGGAGAACCTTCAGGGCTTGATAAGGTTAGGCTGAAGCCTCACTCCGGAGCCTTCATCGAACCCTCAGAGCTCCGGCTGTAGAGGTTAGATTCAAGGTTTAGGCGTCAAGCCTCTAGTCAGGGCTCGCTTTTAACAACACTAATGTATATGCATTTGTTGTGCACTTGCATATACATTGTGACGTGGCGCCCTGCGGGGAGTGAGAACCTGCTTTCTCTACCTCTTTGGACTGATAACATTTCACGTTTTATATTTTATTTGGAATTCGCACCACTTGTAAATGTTTACTATCCACAAAAGATAGTCAATTTTCTTCTCCATTTTGGATGTAATAGTTTCGTATATAATTTAAGATTTTTATTCTTCTGTTTTTTTTTCCCGTGGTCGGTAGGCCTTGGAGGAGTGGCGTCGGTTCTAGGGGGAGTCTGTGAGAAAATGGCGTAGAAGCAGGTGCTAGAGAAAAAAAGTTTTTCTTTGCAAGTATGAGGTTTCCAGCTTTTAAGGAGGGACTGAGGCGTCCTTTTTGTTAACAATGAAAATGAAGATCCAGTAGCACGAAGAGGCGGCATTTGTCTTCTCGGTTTATCGTTTTGGCCGAACATGTGATTGGAACTCCATGTGGTAGGCTTTTAGAGCATATTGTGGGACATATGAGTGAGTAACCCATACATTTTATCTTCTGCTGGACACCAGTCTCCACGTTTCATTTATCTCCAGGCCTCATTTAAATTTTTTTTTTGCCGTTCAAGTACTGCCATGAGTGCAAGTAACTATATTGTGTATAACTTAAAAATTTGGGAAAAGTTAAGTTTACTATCGCTAAATAAGTTATAGGCAATGCCAGATCACCAAAATTTTGTGTTGTAATCTGATATTGGTGTCTATGCCAAGTTTTGGAATTGTACATGTAGTTGCAATTCAATAGTTCTTCCCGATGTGTGTACTATGCCAATTTATTGGATAGTTATGGACTTCAGTTATTATTAAGATTTTATTCAAAGTCTATATTTTTGCTTCTTCCCACATCAATGATTATACCTGGTGTATGTATATATATATATTTATGTTTTTATCGAGAGTCCAATTGTTGGCTTCTTCCCAGATTACTGATAGTATCTGGTGTATATACATATATGTTTATCTATCGATACCTTTTGCTATATTATTCAATACTTGAATAATATTGATTCTTTTGTGATATTTCTATATATATATAGATTTATGCTTTTATTAAGAGTCTAATTTTGTTCTTCCCAGATTACTGATAGTATCTGGTGTATATGCATATATGTTTATCTATCGATATCTTTTACTATATTATTCAATATTTGAATAATATTAATCCTTCTTGATATTTCTATGTATTAATGATATTTAAAATATATATATACAAGCTTACCCTTTATTGGGAATTTATTTCTTTTTGTATTTATAGATATTGATTGTGTTTGGGTATATGGGTTTGAATAATGTTAGTCCTTCTTGATATTTCTATGTATTAATGATATAAAAAATATATATACAAGCTTACCCTTTATTGGGAACTATTTGTGGTGTTTCAAGATATTTACTATATTTAAGGTATATATATAGAGGTATATGTTTGTTTTTTTTGGAACCTTTGTACTTATCTCAATATAGTTACCAGCTCTGAGTATCTTGTTGTGTTCTTTTATTTGGATCACCTGGGTTTCATACCTAATTGAACCTGGCTATCCGTTGGTCTATCCGGATAAATTGTACCACCCCAGGTGTTGGTAAATGAGTCTCGCTTTAAACTGTTTTTCTTTTGTTTTAATATTCTTTCAAATTAAATTTATTTCGGTACAATTTAATGGCGCCCGAACATTGGACTTTTGGTTCCACTTTTATTTGGTAATTTAGCTTCTTATGTTACATAGATTTTTATATTCGCTCTTCTTTGTCTAATATCTGTCTTACCCTAGTAGTGGTTAGTTCCTATTTTTATTCTATATTTATTTAGTCTCGTTTCTTGTATAATTGTCATCATGTCTTCATTTGAGAAGTTGTCTACCGCACAAAAACATAAACTTTTACTTTCTCGTAGGGGAACAGTGTTTGCCTTGGTCAGCGAGATTTATCAGGCGTCAAGAACATTGACAGCTGAAACTGCTTCTAAGTTTAGAACTAAATTTGATAGGTTGGTTAAGTCGGAAGCGGAATGGGCAGAAATCCGTGCAGCAATTGAGCTCTTTAATGTCTCATTAGACGATAATGAAAGTGGGAATTTCACCATCTCGGTCTCAGCGGAGGAAAGGTCTTTCTCTGATGCAGTAGATCAAGCAAAAGAGAATTATCTTGCCTTTGCGCAGACAGCAACTGTTCAACCTTTGAATAAAGGAGAAATTACTCATGTTACTCCGCTCAGTGATAACCTCCTCCCTCGTATCTCTATTCCTACATTCTCAGGGGAAACTGAGAAATTTGTGGAATTTCTGTCATTGTTTGAATCTGTCGTTGATAACAACAAAAATATCTCCGATATTGCCAAATTTCAATATTTAAGATCTTCATTATCTGGCGATGCACTTTCGGTCATCGCTGGAATTGATTTACTTCCCCAAAATTATGTCATTGCTTTGGAAGCCTTGAAGAATAGATATCAGAATAAGAGACGCTTGGCTAGTATATATTTCCGTAAGGTCACGGAGTTTTCTCCTCTGTCGAATGGTTCACATAAGGAACTTCAGCGGTTTTTAACCACCCATACTAATAGCTTTTGTGCTTTGGAAAAAGTTGGTATTCCTGATATTAAGGACTTCATGAAATTGCAATTGGCTTTGACGAACCTAGATCCTGGTAGTCGCCGTGCATTTGAAGATAAATATTCATCTACTTCTTTCCCGTCATACGATGATTTAATTAAATTTATAACCAGTCGCAGTCGGACAGCAGAGTTGATGTCTGAAGAAGTTCGACCCGCCAAGAAGTCTGACAGTCCAGCTGGCAATAAGAAGAAGATTACCTCTCCGACGTACCAACTATATTCAGCAGAGGACAACTCATCCCCTCCATCGGATGAATGTTCGGAGGAAAATAAAAGCCTGAAAGTATCTGATGATTCGCCTGTTTTGGCTTGTCCTGTTGCACCACCGGTTCGAAGAAAAGCTCCACTGCAATGCTGGAATTGTAAAGGACCACATGTATATCACAAATGTACTTTGCCCCGATCACGATTTTGTTTTAAGTGTGGACATTCTGGAGTGACAGTAGTTAATTGTCCTAAGTGTAATCCGGGAAACGGATCGTGAGCCCAGTGAAGAGGGTCGCTCTGGTCTCTAAGGATAATAAAGGTCCTCAACCACCTGATAAGCCTATTCGAAATTTTCAGAGGTCTTTGCAACATGTTGTTGGTTCTTCTGAAGTGAATCTTTCTGCTTCAATGACTTCATCCATCGGACGTTGGTATCTTCCACTTTCTCATCCAAGTTCTAAGGAGTCACCTTTGTCGGCTTTGGTTGACACTGGGTCCTGTAAATCTTATTTGAGTCCTCAGGGTCTTCGTGAGCTCAGTAGGTGGGAGCCTCGAGAAAACCCCATTACTTCATTTTCTGTCATGGTCGCAAATGGGACTTTGGTTACAATTAACAAATCCGTCACAGTGAGAGTGTCACTGTTTCAGAAAAGTTTCGCATTAACTTTCCATCTTATGCCTCACTTAAGTACTCCTTATTTATTGGGATTAGATTCCATCGCTCTATTAGATATAGCCTTTAATTCAAAAGCGCAATGGTGGTTCTTGGAAGACCCCAAACTGATCTACAGCTTTATCGTTGATTCAGCCCAGCCTCAAGTTTCAGAATTAGTCGAGGAAAGTCAGTCCGACCGTAGGACGATCACCCTGACTCCAGATCAGAGCAAGCTCTTTGATAAAATTGTCAAGGAAGGGTTTGCTGAAGTCAAGTCGCTTTCTGGTAGGACAAATAAGATCGAACATCGCATAGAGGTCAAAGACGGCGTCAGACCTATCAAACAGAGGGCTTACTGTTACTCCCCGAAGGTGCTAGAGGCAATGCAGGCCGAGCTGGACTCCATGCTAGAGAAGGATCTCGTTGAAGTCAGCCATGCTGAATGGGCTTCACCCGTTGTCATGGTGCGTAAGCCTGATGGCACTTATAGGTTCTGTGTGGACTATCGTAAGGTCAACGATGTCTCAAAAAAGGATTCTTATCCTATCCCAAATCTGTCTCAATTGTTGGATAGCCTCCATCATGCCAAATATTTTTCCAAATTTGATCTTAAGAATGCCTTTCTGCAAGTTCCCTTGGCAGACGAGACTAGTAGAGATCTAACATCTTTCATTGTACCTGGTAGAGGGTTGTTTAGGTTTAAAGTTATGCCTTTTGGGCTCACCAATAGTCCTGCTACATTTCAACGGCTTGTAGATAAAGTTTTTGGACCCGATTTGCTTCCACATGTCATTGTCTATCTGGACGATATTTTGATATGCACTCCTGATTTCGAAACTCATTGTCGCACCCTTAAGGAGGTTTTTAAACGCCTTTGTGAAGCTGGCTTGAAAATAAATCCAGAGAAGTGTGAGTTTATGTGTAAAGAAGTAAGGTATCTTGGCTACTTGGTCACACCTAATGGCATCGTTCCTGACCCTGAAAAGGTCTCCTCCGTTTTGAATTTCCCTACTCCTAACAATGTCCGTGCTCTTAGAAGATTCTTGGGTATGGCAGGATGGTACCGTAGGTTTATCTGCAATTATTCCACCATCGTTTCTCCTTTGAATAGGCTTACTAGTAAAAAGGTATCCTGGAAATGGGCCGAAGAACAGGAGAAGGCATTCCGCAAACTAAGAGAAGCTCTTATATCAGCTCCGATCCTTGCCAGGCCGGACTTCCGCTTGCCATTTACCCTCATCACTGATGCAAGCCATTGTGGACTTGGAGCTGTTCTGACTCAAGTTCAGGATGGAGTCGAAAGAGTGATAACTTACAGCTCTCGTGCTCTTTCTGCTAGTGAACGCAATTACTCCACCACGGAGAAGGAATGCTTAGCGGTTGTATGGAGTATTAATAAACATCGGCAGTATCTGGAAGGGTTTAAATTTCAAGTAGTGACGGACCATAGTAGCCTGAAGTGGCTTTTCAATTTAAAAGACCCAACTGGAAGGCTAGCCCGTTGGGCTCTTCAGTTACAACAATATGATTTTGATATCGAATTTCGTAAGGGTAAATTGAATGTTGTTGCGGATGCCCTCTCTCGAATCCCGGATGTTTCAGCTCTCCAAGTATTTTCAGCAGAGGCAGTTGGCCAAGCTGATCTATGGTATGAATTGAAGATGGAGCGGGTGAAGAGTCAGCCTCATAACCACCCCGATTGGATGGTTCATCAAGAACATTTGTATTATTATCGAGAAGACGCCAAGAAGAATGGTATGGACCGAGAAGAACCCGAAGCTTGGAAGTTGGTTGTACCCTCGTATCAAAGGAACCAGGTTATGGAGGAGAACCATACAGCTACACAAGCAGGACACCCTGGAATTGCCAAGACCTATTGGCGCGTTGCACAATCATATTACTGGCCTGGTATGTATGATGATATTTCACGTTTTGTTCGTCGTTGCGAAGTTTGTCAGAGAGTGAAAGCCAATAATCAGCCCAGTAGAGGATGGATGCAGCATCGGCATATCCAAGCCCCTTGGGATTGCGTCAGCTTTGACATAATGGGCCCTTATCCTCGTAGTGCTCAAGGGTTTACCCACCTTTTGGTGTTTCAAGATGTTTTCACACGTTGGGTGGAGTTGGTCCCCTTAAGGAATACCTCTGCTGCTTTGGTTGCTGAAAAGTTTAGAAATGTCATCCTTAACCGTTTTGGTTGTCCCAGAGTCATTATCACCGACAATGGTACTAATCTCGTAAGCAAATGTATTGGTAAGATCACCGAGTCTTGCGGTATCTATCATCATCGCACCCCTTTCTATCATTCCCAAGCCAATCCTGTGGAGAGGTCTAATCGTAACATCAAACAGATCATCACTTCTTACTTGCAGGGATCTCACAAGAACTGGGATAAGTTCATTGGTGAAATCCAGTTTGCGCTCAATTCCGTTTGCCAAGAGTCCACCAAGTTCTCTCCGGCTTTCCTCAATTATGGTCGGGAACTCCGCATGGCTAATAGCCCCCGTTTTACTAGTCATGACCATGATATTGATCTGAATCAGGATGTTAGTCCAGCCAAGGAAAGATGGGCTCAACGTATGAAGAAAATGAAGGAGATCTTCCACGCTGTAGAAGAAAATGTGGTGAAAGCCCAAGATACACAGATGAACCGTTACAACCTTAGACGAAGGGAAGAGACCTTCAAGCCTGGAGATCAAGTCCTCAGGAAGAGCTTTCCGCAATCCTCTAAACCCAATTCGTTCTGTGCCAAGCTAGTGCCCAAGTTTATCGGTCCTTTCAAGGTCACCCGTGTTAGCCCAGCTGGAGTCTGTTGGTTGGAAGATGAGAAAGGATCACAAGCAGGGAAATGGCATGCTCGTAATCTCAAACCCTACAATCGTTGATAATTTCTGGCGGTTCTCCCTCTAAGGAAGGGGGTATTGTGACGTGGCGCCCTGCGGGGAGTGAGAACCTGCTTTCTCTACCTCTTTGGACTGATAACATTTCACGTTTTATATTTTATTTGGAATTCGCACCACTTGTAAATGTTTACTATCCACAAAAGATAGTCAATTTTCTTCTCCATTTTGGATGTAATAGTTTCGTATATAATTTAAGATTTTTATTCTTCTGTTTTTTTTTCCCGTGGTCGGTAGGCCTTGGAGGAGTGGCGTCGGTTCTAGGGGGAGTCTGTGAGAAAATGGCGTAGAAGCAGGTGCTAGAGAAAAAAAGTTTTTCTTTGCAAGTATGAGGTTTCCAGCTTTTAAGGAGGGACTGAGGCGTCCTTTTTGTTAACAATGAAAATGAAGATCCAGTAGCACGAAGAGGCGGCATTTGTCTTCTCGGTTTATCGTTTTGGCCGAACATGTGATTGGAACTCCATGTGGTAGGCTTTTAGAGCATATTGTGGGACATATGAGTGAGTAACCCATACATTTTATCTTCTGCTGGACACCAGTCTCCACGTTTCATTTATCTCCAGGCCTCATTTAAATTTTTTTTTTGCCGTTCAAGTACTGCCATGAGTGCAAGTAACTATATTGTGTATAACTTAAAAATTTGGGAAAAGTTAAGTTTACTATCGCTAAATAAGTTATAGGCAATGCCAGATCACCAAAATTTTGTGTTGTAATCTGATATTGGTGTCTATGCCAAGTTTTGGAATTGTACATGTAGTTGCAATTCAATAGTTCTTCCCGATGTGTGTACTATGCCAATTTATTGGATAGTTATGGACTTCAGTTATTATTAAGATTTTATTCAAAGTCTATATTTTTGCTTCTTCCCACATCAATGATTATACCTGGTGTATGTATATATATATATTTATGTTTTTATCGAGAGTCCAATTGTTGGCTTCTTCCCAGATTACTGATAGTATCTGGTGTATATACATATATGTTTATCTATCGATACCTTTTGCTATATTATTCAATACTTGAATAATATTGATTCTTTTGTGATATTTCTATATATATATAGATTTATGCTTTTATTAAGAGTCTAATTTTGTTCTTCCCAGATTACTGATAGTATCTGGTGTATATGCATATATGTTTATCTATCGATATCTTTTACTATATTATTCAATATTTGAATAATATTAATCCTTCTTGATATTTCTATGTATTAATGATATTTAAAATATATATATACAAGCTTACCCTTTATTGGGAATTTATTTCTTTTTGTATTTATAGATATTGATTGTGTTTGGGTATATGGGTTTGAATAATGTTAGTCCTTCTTGATATTTCTATGTATTAATGATATAAAAAATATATATACAAGCTTACCCTTTATTGGGAACTATTTGTGGTGTTTCAAGATATTTACTATATTTAAGGTATATATATAGAGGTATATGTTTGTTTTTTTTTTGGAACCTTTGTACTTATCTCAATATAGTTACCAGCTCTGAGTATCTTGTTGTGTTCTTTTATTTGGATCACCTGGGTTTCATACCTCATTGAACCTGGCTATCCGTTGGTCTATCCGGATAAATTGTACCACCCCAGGTGTTGGTAAATGAGTCTCGCTTTAAACTGTTTTTCTTTTGTTTTAATATTCTTTCAAATTAAATTTATTTCGGTACAACATATGTAATGTATATAGTAATGTTTTAATATACATAATAGTGTACATGCTTATAACTGTTATATTAATTCGTAAAATACTTTTATTGTATATTAATGTTTTTACTTTTTATGAAATGTCAATAAGAAATTGTAATAACTGTTTAATAATAAGAACAGATTTGTAAATATCGAGCGAATCATCTGCGTTATGAGTCTTCATAATAAATAAAAAATCATACGAAATTTGACCTTCCAATGCTCTCAAACCTGTCGTGATGGAGTGAAACAGACTCCGGATTAGGATTAAAAGTGTTGAAATACATAAGAATATGTGTATGTTGTCTTTGGAAATCACAAATTCTTTTTTTTTTGTGTGTGTGTGCCTCTGTTACCAAACGAATCAATGTGAACTGAAATACTTGAAAAATGTATCTAAAAGTGCTCACTAGAAGATAAAATTGACACTAGGCACTAGGGTTTCCAACTCAAATCATCCAGAACACGAGTCTAGTGCACTACCACAGAGCCAAACTCGCTCCCTGTTATGTTATAAAGCTATGGAAACATTGAAGTCAAGACTCCCACACTCATTTCAGACAAATATCGTAGTACAAAGTCATGGAAAGAGAGTTAATTAATATTTAGAGAGGAGAACAAACAAGACAACTATTGATCGGACACAATACCACCAATTGTACAGCGAGTATTGTATTTGTTGTAGAATGGAATGTTGTCTTGCATGCAACAATTGTTGTGCGGCCCGGGGGCATTGGAAAATGAATTCCTCTCCATTAGCATGCATTCTTCCCTCCCATATTGGGCAGGTCATTTTCAATTTACCATCGGGTAATTGGATATTCCAATGGAGTCATTTTCTCTCCGCTCATAATGAATGAATTTATAAATGTGTAATTATTGCGGGATTGGCTCTTCAAAGAAATGTAAGTTTTTTTTTTGCAACCTTACACCCTTACAATAACCAAGAATTATCGGATGATTTGAGAAAAAATTACAAAAGCAAATAGGCACAATTAAATTCTGACTCGAAGGTACTGCTTCATTTTGGCGTGTTTCCATAGCTATATTTTTTGTGGTCTAATTTTAAAAACATAACAAAAACTCTCATCAGCAAGCAATAACATTCAGTAAAACATATAAAATGTGACATACAATAAATTAAAAGAAGAATTCCAAGTCTTATAACTGGTTAAAGCAACAAGACTTAAACTAAAGGGGATTTGAACTTCACGATAACGCAAAAAATAGACAATTAACTTCGAACAATAAAATAATTCCACAGAAACTGATTAATCTTAGTCATTATCCGTTTTTATCCCTAGTTTCATTTGGAAAGGTTGGAATAGGAACAGTTGAAGTTTTGTTTTCGTCTTTCTCAACTTTTGATCTTATACAAATCTACTTAATGAAATCTCAACAAAAAGTGACATTAGGCGTTTCAATAAACGCCACGAAATTTTGGTATAACGGTAACACAGGCACAAAAAATAAAAAAAGTGGTATTTTCCAAAGACACCATACATAATATGTATTTTGACTTGCAGAATCCAAATCCGGAGTCCGTTTAACCCCAGCACGTCAGGTTTAAGGGCATATGATTGTCAAATTCCGTTTGAAGACGTTCAAGAAGAAATAACTAAAGCTTCCATGGTTTTGAGGGTCGTTGAATTCGAATCCGGGGCCTGTTTCACCTCATCGGCGCAAAAATCAAGGTCATTTCAAGGACAAATATGTCTGTTTGACAAAAAATGAATTTTGACTGCAGTGTCATTTTTTGCAAAATAAACATATTTGTCCTTTTAATGAGCTCGATTTTGTACCGACGAGGTGAAACAGCCCTCGGATTCGAGTTCAACGACCATCAAAACCATGGAATTCTTAAACGACTTCATACGAAATTTGACCATCAAATACCCTTAAACCTGACGTGCTGGGGTCAAACGGACACCGGATTCGGATTCAGCGTATCAAACTACATAATAATATATGTATAATGTCTTTGGAAAATACCACCTTATTTATTTTGTGTGCCTGTGTAATTATTCACTCTACCATCTGAACACACATTCTCATTTATTTACCTTTAAACTTTATTTGGCAATCAGAAAATCCGAATTCTGTTTCTGCGTAAAACAAAATTATTCCTAAGAGACTTGTGTCGCGGAATAACAATAACATTTTTATCTCATTTCATATTGGAATGGATATGATTAGGGTTGGTTAATAAAAGGGGTTTAACGGATCTGTGCAAAAACTTCCCCGTTCCACCGACAGACAGGAAGAGGAAGAGAGAGAGAGAGACCACAAGATAGCTGAATAATTAAAAGATACCTTTGTCTTTGGGAATCCTGCATAAAGTGTGATAATAAGGTCTGTATCTAGATAATGATCCTGGATAACGAACCAACGTCAATATCGTGTCCGGTTCTTCTTCCTCTTATTCTTTATTCTTTGTTATTCGTAGCTTTATCCTTATCTATTAATTGGCGTCATAATGAACCTCAAAATATCATTTAGCAGTTTTTACCCGCTCCTTTTATACCATTTTATAATTAAAAAAAAAAAAATCTCGACGCAATTTATAAATGAACAGATTTAATAAAGTTTTATTTCAATGATAATTTATTTTAATTAACGAGGCAGTATTGAACGGCGTTTTTAATAAGGAAAATACGCCGGCCAATGCCTCCTCTATTTGGAATTAAATGATCACAAGTGGACACGCGTTGTTTTCAAATTTATATGAATAAATTTAAATTCTAAACTACTTTAATTTTGATATGGCCCGTATAAAAATGGAAATCGTAACGTCGTATCTCAAAAGTTTCAATAAAGTTCTTTTAGCGCAGTTCCTCCTATAACGGTGGTTTTATATATATATATATATATATATATATATATATATATATATATATATATATATATATGTATATATATATATATATATATATATATATATATATATATATGTATATATATATATATATATATATATATATATATATATATATGTGTATAACATAATAAATGCACACATACAAATGCATGAGGACGGTGGCCGCGAATGTTAATGCGTGAGCACTTAACACTCTGTCCCAAGGGTCGTGGATTCCCACAAGGGGAGGTGGCTTTTCTTTGGAAAAAAGAAAAGGCATCAACCCTATCCTGGCTATCCTGGCTAGAAACGGATGGTGATCTATAAATAACCCGTCCTAAAATTCTGAATTAAATTTAATGGACATTATAATTTAAATGAATATAAAAAAAAAATCAATTCTACATCAAAATAAGTATTTTGTAAAACAAGGCAAGAAAATGTGAAACAGTATTATAATGTTTCCAAGAGGGAACAATCTGACAGAGAATGGAGTTATTTCTGCTTAGGATTCTGTCAGTTTCCTGTTACCCCGCCTTAAATCTTCCTTCTCTTTGAAATACGTTTTACATTTTTAAGATAAAAACCTGCCAATAAATGCTTCTATTCATTTATCGCTAAAACTGTAACCCTTCGGCTACGTCCAGACGATGGTACACGAGGGTTCCGGTGCTATGGCGACTAACCCACGTGGTTACCGTACAATCGAAACTGTCAAATCATAGGTTATGGCGTAAAAACATTGGAGAATAATCAGTGGAGTTAGTTACAGGGTAATATTAAGCATTACTAATGGGCAATAAATAATGGGCCCTTTTCCAGATGAATATCAAATTGTGTGTATAACTCATTATGTCCCCTTTAGACATATCCATGATACAAGCTTTTTCCCACAGGGACATTTACCTAGCCTATGACTCAGTTAGAGAAAGAATTTAATCCAGTGCTCTACCACTGATTTTACACTTTTCTCAAAACTGTTTTATCCGTTTTACAACGGATCTACTTTACAAAAAGTATATCTGGAAGCCATAAACCCCAATGCCGGAAGCGCTAAACTTTTTAGCGCTAATATTGCCGAAAAAAATGTCTTCCGGCCACCGGATTCTGTTGATTAACGAATTTGGCAAATTAAATCAGTCACAGTATTTTTGGATAAAATTTCACTAAAATCAGATCATCTTAGTCGCAGCTACCAATTTTTATATAGCCAAGAAAATATATATTATTTTTCTCTGCAGTCTGTAAGTATGTATTTGATTGTTATTGGAAAATTTAAAAGTGTACAATTCGGTTGTTCCTATTTTCCCATCATATACGAATGAGTCAATTGTAAATGTCCAATACGTCTTGTAGTAAGGCTGACAGTCCGAATACTGAAACTCCAGGCTTCTAAAGTCGGTTTAATCTCCTGTAACTTGTTGTCTTGTGTGTATGTCCAGTCAGTTTTCCATTTGTTCATTATGTGTCTTTTTATAATATTCTTTGTGTCATGTCTAGTCATCTGATTAATTTTGTTTTTCATTTTTTCGCCTTGTACCTAGTTTTGCTTCATTGTCTACGTCCGTACTTCTTTATATGTTGTCATGTCCAGGTATCCATTCAAACGTTACATGAACGTTTTTGTCCTATAGATTCTAAGGGTTTGATAATATTTGTTTAATTAAATGAGCTGAGAAAATCTGTAAAAACTGTATTGTAATAAATGTATAATTATTATAATTTGTAATTCCCCTAGGTTTTCTTGATTTTTATTTATTTGTTTTGTAGTGTCTAAATGAATGTCATAAATTACTTAGCATAAATAGGCATAAAGTGAGAGTAAATGAAGTGATGATTGACTAACAAGACTGGAATGGTTGAGTGAGTGTTACAAACAGACGCTGCTTGGTTAGACTAAAAAATCCAGAGAGAGAGACAAGGGTTGCGAGGTAGGGATTAGGGAAGCTGTACCCCCAGACTGCAACCTGTTGATCTAGCCACCTTCCTGAGGCTGGGATATCTCACGGATTTACCTTTTCGGCGAGGATCTTGTACCACTTCAGGCATTTGGATTAACGATAAGTCGCAGAGCAGCCCAAAATCACAGTTGGACATAATCATAATTACAATTACGATTATAACAGGCTTTCAAGAGTTGATTGCGATTACGATTATAATCACAGCCCCTGGTTATATGATTAGGATCACGAATAAAATTGTAATTACAAGCGTTATTATACTTGTAATCACATTTTTCGTTATAATTACACACGTAATCACAACATATTTCTGAAATTACAACTGTATTCACAACATTTTTCTGTAATTACGACTGTAATCACAGCTGTTTCTAAGATTATGCTTCTATTGAAAGAAAAGTTGGGATGACGTTTGTAATCACAGATAGGTTATGATTACGTTCGTAATCACAGAAAAGTTATGATTACAGTTGTAATTACAACTGTAATCACTGTCGTTTCTGAGGTTATGCTTATATGTACAGAAAACGTTAGGATTACGTTTGTAATCACAGATAGGTTATGATTACGTTCGAAATCAGAGAAAAGTTATGATTATAGTTGTAATTACGACTGTAATCACTTTTGTTTCAGATATTACGCTTGTACTTACAGAAACATTTGGGATTACGTTTGTAATCGCAGAAAAGTGGTGGTTACATTAGTAACCACGAAAAAAGATTGTAATTACAGTTGTAATTACAGGAATATAGTTGTAATTGCAGGCTTAATCACATAAACAGCTGGGTAATTACAAAAAATGTTGTGATTACGAGTGTAATTATAACCAAAGATTATAATCTTAATCGCAATCATATCCCCAGGGTCTGTGTTTATAATCGTAAAATAAATCACATCTGAAGAGCCTTTATTTATAATCGTAATCTTAATTATGATTATAATATTCCCAACTCTGTACAAAATCGTATTGCAGCAGTACAAAAACTTTCCTGTCAATATTGTGTGATATTTGACCTTCCGAAATGTGTTTTCTTATGGAATAATTCGTGCAGTACAAGATATTGGGGTCAAACTCTGTACAAAATCGTATTGCAGCAGTACAAAAACTTTCCTGTCAATATTGTGTGATATTTGACCTTCCGAAATGTGTTTTCTTATGGAATAATTCGTGCAGTACAAGATATTGAGGTCAAACTATGTACAAAATCGTATTGCAGCAGTACAAAAACTTTCCTGTCAATATTGTGTGATATTTGACCTTCCGAAATGTGTTTTCTTATGGAATAATTCGTGCAGTACAAGATATTGGGGTCAAACTCTGTACAAAATCGTATTGCAGCAGTACAAAAACTTTCCTGTCAATATTGTGTGATATTTGACCTTCCGAAATGTGTTTTCTTATGGAATAATTCGTGCAGTACAAGATATTGAGGTCAAACTATGTACAAAATCGTATTGCAGCAGTACAAAAACTTTCCTGTCAATATTGTGTGATATTTGACCTTCCGAAATGTGTTTTCTTATGGAATAATTCGTGCAGTACAAGATATTGGGGTCAAACTCTGTACAAAATCGTATTGCAGCAGTACAAAAACTTTCCTGTCAATATTGTGTGATATTTGACCTTCCGAAATGTGTTTTCTTATGGAATAATTCGTGCAGTACAAGATATTGAGGTCAAAATGTAATGTAGGTCCAAAAACCAAAAAATCCGACTCGCAGGAACTGCTTCATCTTGTCACGGTTCCGTTCATATCCCTAGTGTCATTAGCAAAGGAGTAGAAACAGTTCTTGGTAGGTTTTGATCTTTCGTGAAAAATAAAAATGACATCTCAAAGAGAAGGAAGATTTAAGGCGCCACAACAGGAAACTGATAGTATTCTAAGCGGAAATGACTCCCCCCACCATCTCAACGTTCGCCATTGGAAAAACTATTACCAATACATTTCTCATTTTCATGCCTTATTTTATTAAAATACTAATTTTACAATTAAATTCAATTAAAAAAACAATAACCAATTAAAACGTTAGGCAAACAGTAACAAAACCCCGTTGAAAAGAACAGAACTAACAATTTTAAAGTTTTAAGCACTTATTTCTCGGATTGACATCGCCCCATCGAAAATTACATCTTTTTGTGGGGAATTTCGAATGGTCACCTTCCATTTACCACGATGTCCCAACTGTTTGTATATATATATATATATATATATATATATTCCTTCCTAAGGGGGGGAGGGAGGAACCGCGCAGAAAAAATTATTCCTCTTGGAAGAAACATGTTTTAATGAACTCGAATTCATTATAAAAAATGATCAAATTTAATTAAAATCGTTCACTATATTTTTCATTTTGCTTACAAAATTACATTATCATCAACCTTTTCCCCGATCATGGTAAGTAAATGATTTTGTAATGTGTTAATGAGTGGATCTGATGAGATGAAGAGGTTATATATAATGCATATGTTTGTTACAAGTCTAGAACATTTTCTTGCAATATCTCCATCTTTGAACTGTATGAAGTTCAGACGTTCGATTTCCATAACATCTTCAGATATTTTCCTACATCCCAGTAATTACAGTTTAAATTTAGTAGCAAACGCAAATTCCCCCAGAACCTATTTAATTTCTTTTTCTAGAGATTTTTGAGAAGATAACTGATATACCTTCAGGGGCTTATGTAGACAGATATTACATGTTAAAGGTATATTTCTAGTTTTGTAAAAGAGCGCGCCTTTGAGGCTAGAAGGCGCGGCTCGTAAAAGCTCGAGCTCTCAGAGCTTGGACAGGGCTCGATAGAAGGCGCGAGCCTTGAAGGCTCGGCTTAGTAGAAGGCGCGAGCCTTGAAGGCTCGGCTTAGTTGAAGGCGCGAGCCTTGAAGGCTCGGCTTAGTAGAAGGCGCGAGCCTTGAAGGCTCGCCTCGGGAGAAGGCGCATGCTTTGGAGCCTTTTACTTTTCATTTCCAAAATGGCGGACGGCGGGCAAACATATGTTCCATGAAATATACTTTAGTAGATTCGTCCTAAATTCAATCCGCCACATTGAAATTATTCGCTGGCATTTAAATTTACCATTTCATTGATAAACTAATTATATGGATCACTAATTGGGTAAAAATAGTAACTTTTCCTAAAAAATAAACTCTTCTGTGAGACGGTGATGGCAACACTGTCGTACTACAACTATACTACTAAAACCGTGCTTACCAAAGTTCTACCTTCCCAGGGCTCCAAGGCCGAGCCTTCAAGGCTCGATGGAGAACCTTCAGGGCTTGATAAGGTTAGGCTGAAGCCTCACTCCGGAGCCTTCATCGAGCCCTCAGAGCTCCGGCTGTAGAGGTTAGATTCAAGGTTTAGGCGTCAAGCCTCTAGTCAGGGCTCTCTTTTAACAACACTATATATTTCTGTCAAAAATAGGGATTTTGGTTATGAGCCACGATATTCAATTTGTAAGAAAATCGAAAAACTGTAACGCCAATATATCATTAATTTAGTTCTTAAAATGGGGATCATTTAAAGAAAGACTATCCCTTTCTTTGTCCGATATCTCTAGATGGTATATTTATTTTAAGGACAAATATGTCTATTTTCCAAAAAAAAAATCATTTTTGACTGCAGATTCATTTTTTTTGGACAATAAACATATTTGTCCTTGAAATTACCTTGATTTTGCACCAATGGGGTGAAACAGACCTCAGATTCGAATCCAACGATCCTCAAAACCATGGAAGCTCTAGTTATTTCTTCTTAAACGATTTCATACGAAATTTGACCTTCAAATCCCCTTAAACTGGACGTGCCAGGGCGAAACGGACTACGGATTAGGATTCATCGTGTCGAAATACATAAAAATATATGTGGGGTGTCTTTGGAAAATACCACTTTTGTTATTTGGTGTTCCTGTGTAATTATAATTAAAAGAACTCAAGAATTTCAAAATCAGAGTTCACAACAATACAAAAATTAGAAATAAAGTCGATTGATATAAGGGTAATACAGAAAGCAGTGGTTATGGATTGGAATTATTTGGAGTAAGAGGGTCACGTGCTGACCCTAAATAAAAATATATAGGGGATGAAGCTAAGTGGCTATTGACAGGGGTTATAGGCTGTAAGGGCTACAGCCAGGCTAATATAGGCTATAGCCAGCCTAATATAGGCTTCAGTTCCTTATATCTCTTTGGGGTACTCATAACAACCTTAGGGACTTGAGAACGCAGACCAGGGTGCCTCGGGTTTCTAAGGCCTCGGGTACGATATAAGCGATGAGCGATGAGCTACAGAACGACAGAGCGACCGAGCGTTTAGCAGAAGAGGGGCACTGGCTACGATACAGAGTGGTTGGACAGTAATTTCCTTATAAATATGTTAAATGTTTAGTTAATAAAAATATTTTGCCATGAATGTTTAATGCGTTTCCAACCTCTTCTCCTAGTTTCCTGGTTATGATTGTATTTTTAAAATCACTGTGTCTATCATACCATACTTTGTACTTCCGAAATTAACACATATCACTATCATCCAATTTACTGTTTTATTAGTATTCTTATTCTAAAATTATTAAAAAGAAAGAAAGCTGGAAGGTTATAAGTAGGGAACGGATGCTATTGTATTTACATATTTTTTTCTGATTCATAAATCGAAAATTTCTCGCCCCTTGACATTTCCAAGTGCACCAAGAACTCTGCTTTAAAAAAAAAAAAAAAAAAAAAAAAAAAAAAAAAAAAAAAAAAAAAAAAAAAAAATTGGGTGTACTAAAAATAGTTGACAAATTAAGGATTCCAATACATATTCGTCTTTTGCCTGCACTTTACTTGGTCATCGAATTATATCCCCATAGAAGTGGACAAATCACGCTAAAGATGTAAACAACGAAAAGGGATAACTTTTTCTTTGCGGCAGAATAATCTCGCGGTTAGGAGTGAGAGCGAGGATTAGACATCATAAATCATGAAGTATGCTACAAGTAGGAGACCACGCCGAGTGATGTACGGGTAGCCGGGACCCTGTAGCGGGCAAGTTAGATTGCCCTTGGGAACACTTGCCTACTGGTGGATCTCCTCTGGAATAGCAATGGTTCCAGCCATACATTTCTTCCTGATTAGTTTTCCAGGATTCTGTCAGCTCTCTGATTTATTTCCTTGGACCGTGTTCCGCAACAACGGGGAAAAGATCTGGTCCTCGTAGGAGATGAATCCTGTTTTCCTTTAGATAGTACAATAACAGAAGTCTGAGATAATTCTTCAGATCAATTTGTCAATCAAATATAAAAGTATAATATTATTGTTTTTCATGTGGTTACTCATGTGACATTGAACACAAAAGCCCCTTTTTCAGGCTACACCCTTCCCATTTACAATAAGATGTGTTTCAGCCAGTACACTCGAGTACAATATATATATATATATATATAAATATATATATATATATATATATATATATATATATATAAATCGAAAATTAACTAAAAACTAGTTAAAAAAAACTATCTAAAGGAAAACAGGATTCATCTCCTACGAGGACCAGGAATCAGAGAGCTGACAGACTTCATGAAGGTGACGGGGTACGCATGAAACGCAAACACACTTCCGATACAAATAAAAGCGACTAAAAAGACAACAAGACGCAGCCAAATTCACATACAGACGAATCCAACGAAAACATAACCATACTGAAGCAATAAAAAATACGCAGACAGACTTAATAAATATGAATTAAATGAAGTAAAAATTGTAATTTTAAAGACTGAATGTTATTCATTGGACAGACTTGGGCATGACGGTCATCCTAGACCTTTGCCTAAAGACTGAATGTTATTCATTGGAAAGACTTGGGCATGACGGTCATCCTAGACCTTTGCCTAAAGACTGAATGTTATTCATTGTACAGACTTGGGCATGACGGTCATCCTAGACCTTTGCCTAAAGACTGAATGTTATTCATTGGACAGACTTGGGCATGACGGTCATCCTAGACCTTTGCCTAAAGACTGAATGTTATTCATTGGACAGGCTTGGGCATGGCGGTCATCCTAGACCTTTATCTAAAGACTGAATGTTATTCATTGGACAGACTTCGGCATGGCGGTCATCCTAGACCTTTGCCTAAAGACTGAATGTTATTCATTGGACAGACTTGGGCATGGCGGTCATCCTAGACCTTTGCCTAAAGACTGAATGTTATTCATTGGACAGACTTGGGCATGGCGGTCATCCTAGACCTTTGCCTAATGATGTTTTATTAATCAATACTATTTTATTGTTTACTATGTTTTGTTTTTTTGTTCTCATATTTCATGTAGAGCTGAAAATGTCTTATGTAGAATTATTATGTACTCATGTTTTTTATTTTACTAATATTGATATATGTATCTTGTATTTGCTTTATAAGTAAAATAAACATCTTTATTCATTCATTTTTCACTCGAGTACAACACTTTTTTTTTAATTTTAGAGTACTTTATTTCGAAGGTATTTTTTTTGAAAATGGTTGAAGCACCCAACGGAAGATAAACGCTCTTTCCTCTTTAAGTTCCTTTCATACAATTTTAATTTGGAAAACATTACCAGCGAGTCTGATAGGAAAATCAAAATGAGGTTGGCTAGCTATGCCTCCAAAATGAGGTTGGCTAGCTATGCCTCCAAAATGAAGTTGGCTAGCTATGCCTCCAAAATGAGGTTGGCTAGCTATGCCTCCAAAATGAGGTTGGCTAGCTATGCCTCCAAAATGAGGTTGGCTAGCTATGCCTCCAAAATTTTTGATTAATGGGTTGCTGCGGAATAATCAAAGCAGCGTTTTTGGCAAATAATAAAAATTGGTTTGATGAAGAGATACACTTCGAGGTTTAACGTACTGTGCCCATGGACTTATATAAGGGGGCTGTAGCCCCCCCCCCTGAAATCGGTAAAAATGTGTCATAAATATCTTAAAAATAAAGTAATTAAGACCACTTAGTTCAGAAAAATAACTTCTTTTGGGTGTAATAGCATGTAAATTGGCTAACTATTCCAAGTTCTAGATTGTCAGTATTCCAAACCCCCAAATGCTCTCAGCCCCCCCCCCGAAATTCTCCCAGCCCCTGCCGACATTATTTTGTATATACGCCCATGACTGCGCCTTGACCTTCCACATCATTTTAAGGTTTCATTAAGGTAGGAAGACCTCGGAAAAACTTTGATGAGGCATCGTATAAAAAACTTACAGCTGAGGACGTCGTTCAGTAACGCAGTGATGCAGAGTTGGTGACTGCTTCAGAAGTAGCAGCACGCGCAGAACAGAAACGAAACATTGCTACGCCAATTAGAAAGATAAATGAATGCCCAGTAGCTGCTTCTTCTTCTAAATGTAATTTAATAGAATTAGTTTATTATATTATTTAGTAGACTTAGTAGAAATTGTTTTTCGTTTCAAATGAAGAAATACTTTTGTTTTTAAATTTTCCACTTATTCTCCTGGCAATCCTCCTTGATTCAATTTTTAATTAATACAATTTTTTTAGTTTTATTTTAGAATTACGTGTCTTGATTGGTCGATACAGATGAAAAATGCACGAAAAATAATTTCGTCCAGCTAGAGTCGTGAAACGAAACACTGTGCAGCGGCAGGAATTTCCTCATTTCACGGCACGTTGGGAAAATTCCTCCCTGCACTCTGGATGTCAGCGCTAATGGCCTGGATGTCGAAGGGCCGTAAAAATAAATATAAAAAAAGTCCCTATGTAGCGTGCGAATTCCGTTTTAATAGAAAAGTCGTCTTGGTCAACCTGTGCGGGAGCACCGTGGTGAAAGCACCGTAGCGAGTAGCGTCTTTATCAGCCCGTACCAGCGTGGGAGCTAGCGTTAAAAGTATAGACAAATGTATACACTTATATACAACTAAAAAAATGAGAAAAATTATAGTGAAAAGAAGCAAAATCAGTACATTTGACGTGGGGGTCTCCTCATTCTCACTCCAACCTAAAACACACTTGTATCGGAGGGCTTTTTGACCTATCCAAAGTATATGTATTCTGATAAATGTAAAATAGAAGCAATATTTGTCAAATGTTGTTTTCTTTTTAGGTGGTCAGGTGATGGAAGGAATGCATGAAACAAGGACAAGGCACATTTTTGAATGGTACCCTTCTAACTACTGAAGGCAAAATGCCAGCAACAAGATTGATGCTGAAATGAGGAATACTTGTATGAGTGAGACGGTAGTGAGTTACAGAAATAAAAATATAAACAGATAATATTTGGTTCGGCCTTTGTTGAAAGGGCTTCATGACTACCTGATCGGGTCCGCCAGACCCCAGAATCCTCTTCTAGAGATACCTATTAGGTACGTTTCAATGCATTGAAAAATATCAAATTTTTTCACATTTTCTTGTGTTCGACTACTATAGTAATAATTCTACAAATAAAATGAATTAAAAAATAAAATAAAAAACCAACAGCATATAGGCAATTGAAAATATTCAAAAGACGTCATCGAATCTCTTTCTCTTGGCAAATATATTTCTAACAATGAATTGTTTTTCTTATTTAACTTAATCTGTTTTATTGTCAAATACATAGACCTCCTATGTAACCTAATATGTACCTATAATAAGCAGTTGTATAGTAAGTATAAGGAGTAATATGTACCTATAATAAGCAGTTGTATAGTAAGTATAAGGAGTAATATGTACCTATAATAAGCTGTTGTATAGTAAGTATAAGGAGTAATATGTACCTATAATAAGCAGTTGTATAGTAAGTATAAGGAGTAATATGTACCTATAATAAGCAGTTGTATAGTAAGTATAAGGAGTAATATGTACCTATAATAAGCTGTTGTATAGTAAGTATAAGGAGTAATATGTACCTATAATAAGCAGTTGTATAGTAAGTATAAGGAGTAATATGTACCTATAATAAGCAGTTGTATAGTAAGTATAAGGAGTAAATATTAACTGCCAGATTTAGATTATAGAAAACAAGGTGCCCGGCTAACCGAGGAACCGCACCGAGGCCTACAAGACCTATTGTGCCACCCGACGTGTCGTTCTGTTACAATGCCAGACCCGTATCAGAGATGAACTTCCTTAACGTTGTGATGTTCAGCTCCGGTATCCTCCTTGGATCATCAATTATCGCCGTCCCGGAGTGCTTGGCTGCCAGCGTCGTGCATCTGCATCAAATATTAACTGCTAACTATCAAGTACGGATTCACGAGCAAAGACTAAAAAATAATTAAATATCAGAATTCCCTGAAAATACTTTGAAATAGTATTATAAATATGTTCACAGTTATTTTCAAATGTTTCTACATAAATAACGATTTTTCATTTCATTATCGTTTCTCATAACACATTTAAAGGAGCAAAACTTCTTCTCCATATAGAAGTGGTTGCCTTGCTTAAGATTGTGCTCAGGAATGGACTTATTTACTTGAATATGCGACTAAATTGCAGATTGTATCCATTCCACCGGACATTGCACTAAAAAGTTGCCAAGGTAATTTAAAATAGAAACATCTGCTGGCAAGAGTATTCTAAAGAATAAATCTACCGAGTTATATCCTTGACTACTGCACTGAGGACATCCGTAGAGGAATGCTGTATATTGGAGTTCATCAATAGGCTAGAATTGATGGATGATATTGGATATTGCTAGAGACCTGGAAGGGATATGCTAGGGTCAACCTTATGAAAGGGCTTTGCTAGATATTATGCCGTCTCCTTACATTCGTGCGGGAAGTCATAAATCAAGACGAACTAAAGGAGGGTGAGTTTTATTAAAATATCTCCTCCAGAAGGCTGATATATTCGCATTCTTGGGCCGCCGCAGAGGTGGAGGTAATGCCTTTCCCTACGATATATAAGGCGTAGTTATCGCATGTTATAAGATCCCTCAGACGCGGGATTATCCCGATAGGCAGCGCTGATATGATAAAGTCTTTGATAAGATAAGAATTTATGGCTTCCAACAAAGGATGGCACAGCCCATATCGTCAAGCCTCTGTAATTACCTTCACTTTGTCATATATGGACCTCTTTTTTACAATTCTTCAAACGAATATAGATTTTTTTTTCATAACGATTTTCATATATTCATGTATTTTGACAGACCGTGGTTTAAGTAGGTCAGTAGATTCTCCGACACAGTAATACGATTTGGGTGGGATGAAAGCATAGCTGTATCGTCTGCGTCGGTTGCCAGAAGGGTGTCTGGACTTGTTAGCACATCGACTCTAGACAGGATGTAGAGTACAGAGTCCAGAACACTGCTCTCGGTATTGTAGTTTGTGGAGTATTTATACTGAGATTAAGTAAGTTGTTAACATTGATAAAGAGTCGCTTAGGTAATTTGTTTGTCTGTACTGTGCGAGAGTCGTGTCTTGGGATCGAACAGGTAGTCAGAAGTCTTTTGGTATAGCGGGATTTAGGTTAAATTTGTGACATTAACAACAGACCGCGTACAACCAGATCGACCCTAAGAAATGCAGCAGATTAAATTTGTGATTCCTACCGACGTATACAACATACTTTACCTCAAACTACACGAGCCTCACTTAATTAGTACTAGCGCCATAGACTAAGAATGAAGACTTGAGAATGACGTCCTCATGTCGAAACCGCTCGTTCAGAGAGCTCCAACCAATGCCACTGACGACGGTCTCCATCTTAAGGTATGATAACAGTAGATTACATTAGATAGTGACTCATACCTTTCGCATCACGGCGTACCCAAGTTGCCAGGAAGTACCGAGGCCTTTTGTCCCATTGTGAGGCCTAAAGTCGTTAAACTTATCTTCAATTCCTGATGAACTTCTGACTACTTTAGTTGACCTCCTGATTTCGTGTTTATTGAAGCATCTAAAAAGTAGGATTTTTTTTTTCAGTGCTACACACTCAAATGTAATATGCCTGCGTGTCTCATACTTGTCTCTAAGCCATCTACGGACTGGTGATGACATGATTTTGATTATTCATGGTGTAATGGCGAGACAAAGTCGCTACAATCTCCCTAAACTCCCTTCCTTCTTGCATGAGCTTCGAAGATCTACGAAGGATTTTGTAAGGGTGATTATCTGTCTTCCTAAACGTTAACCTAATTTCTATTTGGCTCTTATTACAATTGACTCTTTACCACACGCTACAGACAATTCGAAAAGGGCATTGAGCTGTAGGTGCCACTTCCGAGCCCAATCCAGCCAATTTGTCTGCTTTGTCGTTGCCCAGAATACCACGATGTACCGTTACCCAGTAAACGACGACATTATTATTCTGTGCCAAATCGTTTAGCCTCATCTGGCATTCTTTAACAATTCTTGAGCTGATCCCATGTCGTTCTAGTGTCCTACAAGGTGCCTGGCAGTCAGTCAGAATATTTACTCTCCTCCGACAAACTCCTCATTTAATTTACGTGCCACAGCTACTATGGCATAAATCTCTGTCTGCAACACTGTGGGGGAGATTCGAAATCTAATACCATAATAACAGTACGTTTACTGCTGAACCCAACCCATCAGCTTGGTAGTAAAAATGTTTACCTTCAACAGTATTTCTCTGCGAACAAATTAAGTACGGAATTGCCTTTATTAAATTCACGCTATTTTTTGTATTAAAAAGGTAATATATTTCTGATACTTACTGTGTTAAACTGCATAACTCTCAACACCCATAGAGTTAATGCTAGATTAAGAATGACCAGAACCAGGAGGGTTAGGATGAGTAGATATAGGCACCGTTTTCTCCAGCCGTATATCCCCATGTGCGCAGCTGTCTTCCATTCCTCCACTCTTCCGGAGTCCTCCATCCTGAGGAAAAATCAAAATTAGATGCTTTTTAATTAATAAATTGGTCAAGACATTTACAAACGACATGGCAAGTGAATGGGTTTTGGCACAATTTTTGGGGCTTTTATTTTGGACGGGAAATGAGGTTATTGTGTCCAGTTAGCCAAATGCCCTTGTTATATTCTGAATTTTCCAAAACGTTTGGTGAACAACTTTGTTTCGCATAACTATCTCGTTAAAAAATTACAAATGCATGAATTTTAAGATATTTTTTAACAATGACATTTTATAAGGAGATATAATAAGTATAACTTGTAACTGTAAGTAATAACTTGGGCATATATGAAGTCAGAGAATGGTTAAGATTCAGCTAGTAGAAAGAGGACGATTTTCAGAAATTTTCAGATTTTCAGGGAGATTTTGGGATGCTCTTTGGCAGCCTTCTGTAAATCAATACATCCATGGTCCCCTATGTAAACTAAAGTCCGACTCGCAGGAACTGGGTCATCTTAGCGCGGTTACGTAAATCTCGAAGAAATGGAATAGATTAGCATTACAAATAACAGGAAACTGACAGTAGCCAACTTACACAGAAGCGGATAATTCTTAATCTGTATAAGTCAATTCAATTATGTACTGAAAACGTTCTTACTCTTCGACTACTGCTGAGAAGGCTCTATTCTAAACAACCAAAAATTCGTTGTCATTTTAAGTATCTTGTTTTACTAGCAAATTCGTTTTACTGTTGTAATCAACTGTAAATATGTGCTTCATGGCGAATAAAATTCCATTCTGACGTGGGCTGAATCTTTCTATAAAATAAGAAATAACGATTTATCCCGTGCTCTTAATTTGTATAACCATTTCTCTATCATCATTACTTTATTCTTTCCCATTTGATAAACATATACATTTAATAATACCAATACTTAATTATGATTTAACAGTAGTAGTTTCATTATGTATTATTCTTGAGGAAAAATAGTTTTAAATTTTTCTACTTTTAGGATACAGATATATTCTTTACATTATCGAGTATTTAGATCGAGTTGTTTTGGTCGATTCGTAGTAGCGATGGGCGGTTCTTGGATGTCAATCCAACCACTTAATTTTCTTAATTATATTTCAACCTGTCTTTGATTGTCTAGACGACCCAAACTGTGTTTTTAACATCGTCTTTGAAAGGTTTTAATAATAAATGAACATCACTCATGACGTGATTTATTCATCATTATTATTCATAGGATCCTTCTTGTGTAACTGTGATTGTACATGGGGGTATTGTTCCTATGTATAGTCATATTATGCATAGAACCTATATTGTAAATAGAAACTGTTGCGACTATATATTGTACATAGGAACTATTTTTTCCGTTATCTTTATTTTTATATATTTCTTCTTAAAAATGTATTGTTTTTACAAGTTATTTTTACTTTTAGCTGTATGTTATTCACAAACTTAATTATGTAATTAGATTGATACACACTATAATGTCATTGGATTTATAATTATTATGTAATATGTTAATTATAAAGGATTTATAATTATTATATAAGATGTTAATTACTATGGATCTATAATATTCCAAGTATTTCCATTTTATATGGTCAATGCGGGGTGCTCATAAATAAATTATAAAAAAAAAAAATTGTGAATCCATTTGAGTCCAAATGATAATCGAATTTCGTAGTTACGTATTCGTGAAATCTATCCTAGATCGATGTTCTTAGAAGATTCACCCTTTGAATCCATCTGAGCTCGCAGATCTTTTCTGTGGATCGATCTTTTCTTTTTGATTCGAATCGATTCAAAAGAATGATTCATATTTGAGAATCGCCCATCACTATCTCGAGGCATATAAGCCGAACAGACCATTGTTCCCAAATGAGAAAAAATCTAGTATCTGTGTAATTTATAAGAGGATGTTAAAATTAAAATATATGAATTTTTTAGGCGCTGAATTAATAATTGATTATGTATATTTTCTCGGAGATAAGAGGAGCGTTTCTTGCAAGGTTATAAACTATTTATTTATTTATTAAAATTTTAACGTGGAGACCCGGTAGCCGTGAGGGTTAAGGCGTGAGCTCTTAACCGTTAAAATTTAAATAAATAAATAAATTTTAACGTCCATTTATTATTAACTAGGAATTTCAGTACGGGTTATCTATAGGTTACTACCCTTTTCTAGCCAGGATAGGGCTGATGCCTTTTCTTTTATTCTAAAGAAAAGCCACCACCCCTAGTGGGAATCGAACCCACGACCTTTGGCTCAGAGTGTTAAGTGCTCACGCCTTAACCCTCACGGCCATCGGGTCTCCAACTATTTCATCTCCTGATATTCCTGCATGTGCCTTCATCCATTCAAAATGAACTTGTGTTTATTCTTGTGGGGTGGGATATTACTCCATTATTATTATAATAATATAAAAATTATTTAAATTATAAAATCCGCGCTTTCTTGGTTTTTACTGCCTGAAGGAGGTTCGATTCCCTCGAGAAAAGAAAGGGTTATTATTTGCTTGTTGAACGAGTTGTCGCAGAGTGAATCCTCTGGGAAATCAGAAGCCTCGATAGTTAGCCTACTCTCGCGCGACACCTTATTACTCTCGCTGAAAGAAATTGGATCTTTCTCACTCGTCACCTAGTCTAATCAACTCTCAGCTCGCCATTTTAATACATTTCAATTAGTATTTTATTGTGTTATAAAAATGAAAATATTCATAAAAAATAAATTATGATTGGTGCATAAATGAATTGGTTACCTACAAACGCAGCCAGGACAATTTTTATACGAATCAATAAGTCCCTTATTACAAGGGCCACAAGGAGCCCAGAGGGGCAGATACTGTAGAGGTATCTGATAACTGACGGCTCACAAGGGACTCCGACCGCCTGACTTTCCTCTTTGCACGTTTCAATTAATAAATTAATTAAAATCTGGGTGGACCTCTTACGGATCTGATTTACACAAGTGGGTTGGGGTTGGTAGTTTAAGGGCAGAAAACTGCTTGTTCTTCTCCGCCCTAAGAGTATAGTTAAATTGTGCATAGTTTATTGTTAGGATGGAAAGTGTTTTCAGTATTGTCTGTTTGAGACAGAGTTACATTTCTAAAATTGTATTTGTTAGAATCTTGCTTTGGAAAAAATTATTATTGCATAGATATAAGAACGAGGTTCAGATGTCCGTAAAAAAAGAAAGAAAATACACATAATAAAATCATTTTATTATTTATCTATTTTTAATTAATTTTTTCTTTATTTTTTTTTTTGTCATTACTTATGACATATTTAGTCATTCATACTTCTCTTTTTTTCTTTTATTTTTTCCCCTTCTTCTTTTCTTCATACTTTTTTTGTATATATATTTCTATTTTTCTTATATCTTATTTATTTATTTATTTTATACAACGTACTAGCGGTTACGCTGTATTAGATAGGACCATCGAATTTACTACAAACAAGTGGAAATTATATTTTTGGTACCGAACTTTATGCTTATAGGCCAATTTTTTATAATCCGAAGACGTGTATGTGTTCACTGCCTACATTCGTGAATTAGACGCCCGTCCGTTTCATTATAGTAATCAACGCAGGGTAACGTATTTCTGTAAGTACGAGTTAGAGTTTCCATGGGCAGACAAAATCTGTGTCAATGTACACATTAAATCTGCAGTTCTGTCTTCCCATTTTTACGTGTGGAAAAAATATTTTTAAATGCAGTATGATTATATGTTTATGCACATAATATGGTACATCACGACTGACAACAAGCTTCGAGAAATCAAGCACACTGTACAGGAATGGCCATCCAGTAAAAGACCAAATAGACGGGAGAAGTGGTTTTATGCCGTCTAAGGAGTGGCCATACACGACTGACACATTCCTACATTATGACCCGACAAGACAGACCGACATGTACATGCTGTAATACTCACCTAACAATAAAGCACTTACTGACAGAGTGTAGACTCAGGACAAATTTTAAATTACCCCATAATTCGACTGACTTACTTTCCGATAATAGCCAGTACATTGTTGAAATCATTAAATACCTCATGCATAACAACATTTATACAACAACATTTGAAAAAGGAAAATAACAACAGCCATTTGGTGAATTGGATTTTTTGAGAATTAATCCAACAAAAAGATATTCTCTTTTTGTTGGATTAATGTAACAAAACAAACAGAACACTTAACAATACACAAAATAATCAACTGACAGAACATTAAATAACACACATAATCAACAGACGGATACTTTTCAGTCAATCTTTAATTTTGTAACTATGAACAAAGTGGTTTTTTCACCAAATGGTGAAAAAATTAAAATAAAATAAAATACGGCATACAACCAATTTTTCATTGGTGAAAGGTATTTAGCTGATATCAATTTTATCCTTCAATATCGACACGTGAGCTTTCTTGGAATAAAAACTAATTTTCCTAAGTGTTTAACAACATTCCAGATAAACACTGTTACTTTAAACAACTTAGGTTGGCATATTTACTCATGAGAACCCATACTACCGACAATATTAAAATTAATACGTTTGTACTCCTCCTCACTCTCTCTCTTTATATATCTACTATATATTTGTCAAATACCACTCACTCACTCATCATCGCCCAGCCCAAACCGCTCGACAGAAAAATTTGAAATTTTGCAGGTACACTCTCTATAGAACGTAGACGCTCGCAAAGAAAGGATTTTTTGATATTCGAATTTTTAAGTATTTTTAGGATGGTTTAAAGTTTTAGTTGGTTAGAGCAGGCAAGCCAAGGCAGCATGTGTTGCTAGGACGATAACAGAACAGCTGTTACCGTACATTATCTATTTCATAGTATTATTTTTAATTGAGGTTAATTTCCACTATATGGCAGTCCTTGAATTACTGGACATAAAATGTGATTTTGTCCCTCATAGAGTTTTTGCTCTGATGATGGCCCATCCGAGGTAATGATATCCCGAACCACCTGACACAAAAATTTGAAATTTTGCACGGACAATACGTTTAGAGTGTAAACACTCGCTAAGAAAGTTTTTTTTTGGTATTCAAATGTTTAATTACTTTTAGGGGGGTTTGAATTATTAGTAAGTTTATCATCGGCTCAAAAATTGTTCGATTTTGATAGCATTCTCATTTAAAAGGTCAGGTTCATTAACCGTTTACAGTTGAATCCGTTTACTGGAACATGGTTTTTGAAGCGAAATTTGTGCGAAAGATTCCTTAAAGTAAGAAAACGAATGAAACCATTTTTTAAGCGAGTTCTGTAGCCATTTACCAGAAGAATTGATAGAAATACTCATCAAAACTAATTTTCTGTTTAGGTATTCAGAAACGAAGCATATGAAAAAAATTGTATGAATGGTGATACAAAGTTTTCAGATCTCGGTATATATTCTAAAATATCTCGAAAACGGTTAGGAATGCACCGGTTCCCGTAGATCACCGAAGTTAAGCAACGTCGGGCGTGGTCAGTGCCTGAATGGGTGACCGACCACGTGCTGTTGGCATTATAAAAGGGTGGCAACCTGTAGATAGCCCGGCGCTAATAGCCAAATATTTGATGCGCCGTAAAAAAAAAAAATATAAAAAAAATAAGATTCTGTTGTAATGTTCGGTGGGGCGATGTCAATCGAAGAGATAAGTGCTTAAAACTTCAAATTTGTTAGTTTTATGCTTTTCAGCGTGTATTTGTCTCTGTTTACCTAAGTTTAAAAGCGGTTGTTGTTTTTTTTTTTTTTTTTTTTTTTTTTTTTTTTATATTTATTTTATTTTTTTACTCTCCAACGGAAACAAGCACGGTTACCTCCTCATGGTGTTTCCTGGGTAAGTCCGTGCAATAATAAGCTGTACAAAATTATGTAGTAGCGTTAATTTTGATCATATCTTATTTAACTCTATATAAAAAATACTTATCGGCCGTTGTGAAGCACTGGTATTCAGCTAGTATATATGTATATATCTTACTCATTTCAGTCTTTAAACTCACGGTGAATAAACCAGTTTTACTTTCACACTTATCATTTAAGGAATAAAACGTTGAAATTTAATTTAATTTTTTTTTTTAATTTATTTATTGAGATGTCACAACGAGGCGATATGCTAAAATATGCATTTAAAACTAAAATTACCCATAAGTAATTCATAAATATTCCTTTCTAACGTTATATTACAATATTAGTTATTTCATCCACCTATCTACAATACATTATTTTGTGGTCAGATCAATTAATGCTACATCAACATCACAGATTATATTTTCTTGTAGCAAGTGTCCATAACCTCCGTAGGGAGGAACGCCGACCTGATAGCGCAATCCGATAGTTTTTTTTTTTTTTTTTTTTTTTTTTTAAATAATACGTTTATTTAACATCTGTACATTTTAAAGTACATTGGTTAAGTAAATCCGATAGTACCTTCTAGAAAATGTTACGTTTCAAAACTTAAACTAGGTATGTTAGTACTGACAATTTTATATGAGTATATATGTACATATATTTGGGAAGGTGGGGTTTGGGGCCAATTTTGCGTGACGTAATTCGTAGACAATTGTTATAAGAACGACAAGAGAACGCGCTATGATGGCGCAATTCTTGCGAGTCGGACAGTTTTTAAACATTCTAGTTATTGTGTATTGTTAGAATAATATGTGCATCAATTTACGTGGTTTCATCAACAAGTGAACTTATTTATACATATAAAAATCACGTGTCTGTCTGTTTGTTTGTTCCTTATACAAATCTACGAGAAATCTCCTAGGCTAGGTCAAAATAGTCAAATTTCAAAATTTGGTCAAAAGGTCAAAACTTTTGTTCAAGAAAAATTGTCTACAATGAACCATTCAGAATATTGAGACGGCCATTTTGAAAACTACTGGCCTCTGTCGGCTGTTAGATGAAGTGCTGGCCTCTGCCGGGTATCATTATGAACTAAAACAAATTCACATCGTTTGACCGATTTTCGTAACTGGGTATAGACAACAAGGTATCAAGTAGATCTTGGTACGGGGAGAGTCATAGACAGAAAGTAGGTGTAGCATGGCACACTGGGTAACAGCTTGTTATTTTTTTTTATTTTTTTTTTTTATTTTTTTTTTTTTTTTTTTTTTTTTTTTTTTTTTTTTTTTAACGGCGCATCTACATCTTGGCCATTAGCTTGTTATTTTATAAATTTTTATTATGATTTTAATTATACCATTATTTTATTTCTTATTATTTTCTACTTATTTTGTTTTGTATATATATATATATATATATATATATATATATATATATATATATTCTGGTGAATGATGACCCGATATATATTTTATCACTTTTTCTTGTTTCTTTTTCTGGCAGGGGGTCGATAAAGTAGTACACACTTTTTTCACTTTAACTAATTTATTTTGTTTTGTTTCGCCCGACACGTGCCTTTTCGCACCTCTTCAGGGGCTTTCCTTATCAGAAAGTCCTCTCGTCGTGTTGTCTAGCTTGAGTCAGGCGTCAGGAAAAAAGTGTGTACTACTTTATCGACCCCCTGACAGAAAAAGAAACAAGAAAAAGTGAATATATATATATATATATATATATATATATATATATATATATATACATATATATATATATATATATATATATATATATATATATATATATATATATATATTTATAAATATGAACAATCAATGTTAATTATAAATGTAAATTTCCTTATTATTTTTATTTCAATTAAAAACTTTCTTTGAGCAGGACGCCCTTGTTGCGAAGCTCTTAAATAAAAAAATAAATCAATAAGTAGTTCTGTCAAATTTTGTTTTAGATATCAAAAGATGTAGTTTTGAATGTACTGTGCGTCATGATATGCTTTATGGACAAGCCTGTCATACTGTCTGGACGTAATGTACAATTCCGTGTGGCCCTTCCTGAGACAGTTACTTCTTCCAGTACGCTTTGAAATGTACTGGGTGCGTGTACAGTCTGCTAGATTTCTCGAAGCATGTCAGTCATGTTGTAAAAGGATTTTGGAAATGAATTTATCATGTGTCTTTTAAATATTTGCAGTAGACCCTGTTGGATCATGTGATATGATAGAATAGTAAAAAAAAAAAAAAAACAAAAAAAAAACTGTTCATTATTTATATAAAATACTGACTTGAAAGAAGGCTTCGTCCCGTTCAGCCTTAAAATCTTCAAGTTCCTGTGATCCAGTGGAACCTGCAACAAGAGAATAAGCGTCAATACGACCATAATCTAAAGAAATTTATTATATTATCATATAAAATAATGAATTTATTTGGAAGGAATGAAGGATTTAAAATAGAAACTAGGGTACAAGATCGGCCCCAGGCACATGGATACCTTTAAAGGAAAATTTCAGGCGGCTGGAGTATATTACTGACCATAGTTTTTTTTTTTTTTTTTTTTTTTTTTTTTTTTTTTTTTTTTTTTACGGCGCATCAACAAATCGTAGCTATTAGCGCCGACATCCAGGGTGCAACCAGGAATTTTCTCAGAGAGCCCTGAGATGAGAAAATTTCTGGCGCCGGTGGGGATCGAACCCACCATCTCCCGCTTATGAATCCAGTGCGCTAGCCACTAGACCACGGGAGACCCCTACTGACCATAGTATCCCTAGGTCAATAACCAGAAACCTCTACAGTATCAGCCACCTGTGTCCCTGTGGACTATTACGAGGCTAATTTTGCATATTTAATTCAGTGTTATTCACTAATTATTGTGAGATTTGCAATATCCTCAGGGAGACGCGATGTCTGTTAGGCGGAATTGAGTCATCTTTTAGCAATTTTTCTTTAGATGGAAAGATTCGACACGGAACAACGACACAAAGGATAGTTTTGTACCAAAAACATTTTTGGAAACATTGTTTATAAACAATTTAGCATTTCTGGTACGTTATATACTTGTTACCACTCGTTTTTTTGCCATGTTAGAGGTGGATACCATTACACTATTTTATTTTGTTTTTAACAAGGAAAGCCACCAACTGGCGCATATTCGGTTATTTTAAGCTTAAATTTACATTAGCGGTGACTAAACCGAAAAAAAAAAAACTTTACAAAGAAGTGCCAGAAAAACAATTATTTTAATTAGAGCCTTCTGCCCAAAGTCAGGAACATAAATATGCTTTAGGTGCAACCGAGAAACCTATGCAATGTAATAACATACAGCCTTCATTTTCGTACATAGCCGCTGCGCATGCGCGAACGCCATCGGAGACCTTCTTGTGACGCTAGGTCCACCCGATTAACCTATGTAATGTACTCCAAAACATACAGTCATCTTTTTCGTACAAGGCCACTGCGCATGAGCGAACACCATTGCGCATGCGTGAACGCCACAGCGTATGCGCGAACGTCAGCGGGCACTTTTTTGTAACGTTCTTTTTTTCAGCTTAGTCAATACTAAAGCTATTTATGCTAAAAAGTGTCCACACAGGCCCAGTGGCCACGTACCGAAATGTCAAATCATTCTTAAGGTCGCCTCCCGTTGGCCTGCTTGTGACGGCCCGTTCCTGTGTGAACTACCTCATTGGAAATACATTGAAGAATTTTTCGACGGTCGGCTGCTGGATGGTGGCCTGCCGGTGACGGTACCTATAGTGTGAATCCACTATAGGTTAATCCAGTATAGGTTAATCCAGTATAGGTTAATCCAGTATAGGTTAATCCAGTATAGGTTAATCCAGTATAGGTTAATCCACTATAGGTTAATCCAGTATAGGTTTGTAGCAATTTAACCACACAGCACTAATGAGACTCCATTTTACGGTACATTGCTTCTGAATGTGCTAAAGCAAAATATTAACATACCTTATCAACTCATGATGCCAGTAATTTTCCTAACACTGCACTAAATCTAACCACAAATGATGACATTATATATAAATAATAGTAAATGATCAAAAATTACAAGTTAACGACAATAGGGAATTTATTAATATGTTTCATAAGTGTAAGAATATCAGAAGGAGCAAAGTGCTTGTGTCCCTCTGTTCGCTTGAGTGCTTTTGCCAGATAGCCATGTTCTTGCGAAGAACCGCGTTCAGGTTTCTTGGGTTTACTTTTTGGGATTTTTTTTTCTTGTAGTTGGTTCTTCAAAAGAGTGCCTCGGTGTTACAGAGCGAAGAGTTGCAATCCCTGCATTTCACATCTTTCATATCGTGTTTGAGCTTTAGACGTAGATTCATGTCTAAGAAGAACCTGCAATCCCCACAAGACATTACTGACACCGGAAAAGATCGCAATTTAACGTGTCCTATATAACAAATATCTTCTGGGCATTCTTTCAAATCAATTTGGCCATCCGTAATTCCAAAACACTTAATACACTCTCCGTAATTGAGAAAACCAAACAGGACAAGTATCACCAGATAATTTACTTTAGAACGAATCATGATGTTCAGACAGAACAAAATATATTTTGAGGTAACAATACATGAAATTTAAAATATTGGTAACTATTTTTAAAAAAAACATCTGGCATGTAAAACATTTGTTTATAAATTACTATATATTTCTTTAAATGGCAACCCGGTGTGCAATGCTACACCTACTTTATATTAAATAGCTGTAGCCGGGCGTGCCATGCAACACATGCTTCATATTAAATAGTCGTAACCCGGCTTCCATGGTACGCATACTTTATATTATATATTTAAAAATATTCATGATTACATGATATTTGTCCAAATTATGAGATTATAAATTGAGAGCTCAGCTGAAAAAATTATTTCCCCAGTTTTTTAGTGAAAATGGGGTGAAAAATAAATTAACCCTTATTTTAAAAAGTGTACTTATTTTAAAAAGTATACTTATTTAAAAAATTACCCTTATTTTAAAATGGGTTTACAATTAATTAATTACAAATCATTTAATTGCAATACCGTTTTAAAGAAAATCCAAACCAAAATCCCTGTATTTAATTTTTTAAAGAAAAAAAATGAGTCGTCCATTTATAAATATTCATTTAAAAATAGTAATACAAATGAGGCATTTAATTAAGGTTATGATTAGTTATAAGTTGTAATAACCTATAACTGAACCTATATTCTTTATTTTTATTTATTTTTTTTTGTTTTGTTTTTTAAAATATAATATTTATTTATTTTAAGCGCTTCGCATCCATAGCTAAAACCTCAACCGTGCGCAAATATAATATTAATATGTTATATTGTTTACCTGTTCATGTAAGAATCTGTACTTTTTTTTTATGTATGAAAAAGTAGGTAATTGGTGCAGGGTTTATGTTATTTATGCCAAAAGAAAAGTTTTAAAAACATTTTGTTTCAAATACACTGTCGCATATTTTTGGTCACTTTTTTTTCCTTTCTATTAAAGCTTCTGTTTCAAATTGTATGGTTCATGAGCTCTTCTTTAAGGATAGCCCTATCATAGGAAATAGGGGCATCTAAGAAGAAAAACAAATTTAAGATATTTTTCTTGCAGTTATGGACAACAATGAATTAAAGGTATTTGGGAATTTCAATAAGGACATTAATTTGGCGAGCAACAATATTTTTACCAGAATTGCAACCGTATTTAAACATTTAGTCCAAGAACTGGTAACACACTTTTCAAGTGGTTTATGCGCCTTGAAATTTGGTTATAGTGGATATCCAGGGTAGATAAAAAGGTAAGTATGTGTTTCCTGGACATACCTCGAAACACCAGGTACTGCGCATGGTAATCAGTAACAAACTATGGGCCAAAAATAGTGTTTTTATTCAGAGGCCATAATTCTTTAATGTAAAATTAAGGCGATTCTATAATGACTAATAAATAAGGCAGGCACTTTTAAGGGGGATAACATATAAAAAAAACGAAGTGTTTTTTTTTTCTAATATTAAATGAAGTTTTATTCTACACACTGCTATTTAAATACCATCATTGAAAATAATTACAAAAGGGCAGACACTTTTTGTGAGGTTTAGTAATCAGCAAACATGAAAATAAATTCAGCCTATGATAGACTGCAATACACTGCGTGGAACCGTAAGAGTGAGTGAGAGCACCAACCTGTCATCAGGATAGGACAGTTGTGGTTGTTCTCTGCGCTCTCATTGGCTCTTTATCTTGGAACAGCTGTTTCGCTTTAAATGGCAGTGTGAATAAAACACTATTTAATATATACCCCTTTAATAATAAGTTCTGATATCAAATTTATTGGTAAAAGTTCGTGAATTATTTACCCTAATTTACTAAACAAAAATTAAGCTAGGGAATGTTGTTTTTAATGTCATTAGCTTTCATTTAAAAAAAAAAAAAAAAAAAAAAAAAATATGTTGATATCTATCGGCTAAGATTTAGAGGCTGCAGCCTTTTTTGAAGCACGAAATGTTGTTTGGCCTCACTGTGCGACGTGAGAATCGAAAACACAATCCTAGTCATGATTTTAATTTTGTGTTATCATTTGTTATAACGGCTATAATGCGCAAATAACAAAAGTTGCAGCGTACACATAAAATAACAAAAACAAATTTAAAAAAAAAAAGTAAAACTTTTTATATTTACTCTACTGGTATTCGTGAAGAATGTGCTGTGGACACCCAGACCCTGCGGAACTATCTTTGTTACAGATAAATTCCGGAATATTCTCGTAAAACAACATGAAAGCTCACGTCGAAATACACCTTTGAACTCATTAGAACGAAACGAACTCAATCAATAAGTTACGAACTACTTCTTTAGTTGATCGCTAACAATCGAACTCTCAATCAAGCGATAATTGAGAAAACATGAGAAACCAACGAGACAAAGACAATGAAATAGAGTAGCGATTTTCCGACGCATTGACTTTCTCAATAATCAAATTGCACCATCGACTATGAATCGATAGGACTAACGATGTAGAAAATAACATCTCATTAAACAGCTCTTCAATATAATCTATCAAATGACGTCATTAAGTACATAGAACTAGAGCAGCTGTTATTATTTATTTTTTTTTTTTTTTTTATAAACTCAATTTTAAACTCAGATAAACGGTCTATTTAACAGGAAAGCGATGTAATAGAAGAGAGCACTGAATAAATTTGTCGTCATTTTATATAATAATTTTATGTTTTGATGAGTTTATTAATAAACATTATGTGCGGAACAGTTGACATTTGACAAATACTCCAGTTATACACTTTTTTCGCCATTAAGAAAGGATGAGGCCAAAATGAGCAATGCTAATTCACCAGAGACTGACGACGAATAACCGTCAACCAAAGAATAACCTTCCACCGAAGAATAACCTTCAAACAAAGAATAATCTTCAACAAAAGAATAACCGTCAACCGATAAATAACCTTCAACCAATGAATAACCTTCAACCGAAGAATAACCTTCAATCTAAAGATTACGCACTTTATTACCTCAGTGCAGTATACAGCTATATTCGTCATGAGAACTAAGAACAAGACGCGACGAAGTAACACTAACACGACTTAGAATCGGACATACACGACTCACCCATTCGTACCTCTTCACAAGACCAACCACTATGTGAGGCATGCAAAGTACCTTTAACTGTAAAACACTTACTAACGGACTGCCTTAAAAGAGACAACTTACAGATTCATCGAAGGCTCAGTGAACTGTTATCTGATAGGAGCCCACAAATTGATACCATATTGTTGTACTTAAAGACGACAAAGACATATAAAAAATTATAGTTGTACCACACATAACACCCAAGTCAAAGTTTCTTATTTAAGGATAATATTCCTGTTTGGTACAATGTGAATCATACCTCCTTGGTAGAACCCGACCGGATGTGACGCGGGAGTCAGTGTATTCAGAGACTCCATGAGGAGAAGTGTTTTCTAAGACTCCATGGAGAGCAGTGTTTGTGCGTGTAGACTCGTAAGAGTAGTGTGCGAGCAGGAAATATTAATATTTGAGAGAACAGTGTTGTGGCGTCCAAGTGAAGAGTCGAGCTCCATCTCATACAGAGCTGTGGACTAATAGTGATAAACTGAAGACATGACTCACAAGGGGAGTACAACAAAGCTTTTGATTTACATGAGTACCATATTCAGTGAACATAAACAAAATACAGTCCACTTACTTGAGAAACAAACAATGCCTCAGATTTCAACTCCAAAAATATCATTAGGATTACTATTTATTATTACCATTAAAATTATACGTTTAAGTCTGTATTTATTTTATTATTTGCCTGTATATTTCTTTATTTTTTTATTATTATTTTCTTTTCTTTGTTTTTCTTTTATTATTCATTCTCCATACCCTTTATTTTTGTTGTTACTGATCCTTGGCTTATAATTTATTATTTTATTTATTATAATTTATATAAATTCTTTTAGGGCAGATTACCATTGCTGTGCAGCTCTTAAAGTTTAATAAATAAAACCGTTTTTAGCTGATATATTGGAGAAATCAATTTATCTTGAATAAAGGATAAGGTCCACGAATTTGAAACTTCCGGTTCAATTAAGGTTTATTAAGGTTGGTCCAAAATTACACCAACCCATCCATGGACTATTTATGTACGATTAGACTGACAGACAGCAGTGCCTGCAATTGAAACAACAAAACGGCTAAAGCTATTGTCCATGTGCAACACACCAGAATATTTTTGGACATGAGAACAGTAAATAATTTACGTAGGCGTCCATGGTCCATGTTACTTAATGTTTTAAGCAATTCAGCATATACTGTGCCGATGTGGTCATAACCAGAAAAAATGCTGAAAAAAACCGGCAGAATGTTTGCCTAAACTTTATTATCTCATCGACACGGTCATATCCCGAAAACCTTGAAACATCAAATAATTAAAATCGTGGTGGAACATATAAAATGGTTGGCTACAATAGAAGTCTAGTTAATTGAATCTTTTGAAATAATTACAATTTATTGAATTCCTAGTGCAACAGCATCCACTTTAAGAAATTTTCTTTAATGTGTCCTTCGAACTATTGGGGGAAAATGCTGTGTACTCATCCTGATCCGGTACAATGTTCCGGTCGCCTGATTTTCCACTTCACTTTAAGATAACCATTAGTAATATAATTAAGACCTGGGTGGTCCTTGGGATGGTCTGGGACCCCCGAATCCAACCCTCCAGTGACGGCACTAGGCCATCTTAAACGCTGTTATATTTGTATAGTAATGTATTGCCAACGGCCATAGCCACGTTGAATGCACCGGTTCCCGTAGATCACCGAAGTTAAGCAACGTCGGGCGTGGTCAGAACCTGAATGGGTGACCGACCACGTGCCGTTGGCATTATAAAAGGGTGGCAACCTGTAGATAGCCCGGCGCTAATAGCCAACTAGTTGATGCGCCGTTAAAAACGAAAAAAAAAAAAAAAAGAAGAAGTAATGTATTGTAAATTTAATTTAATTATATTTTATATTTCTATATTCATTCCCAAATGCACCTTTTTTAATTAGCGTGTATATATTTTATTTAAATGTAATTTGGAAACATGTTAACATAATGTAAATGTATATGTAAAAATATTATAATAAATGTAAATGTATGTATGTATGTAAATGTATATATTATATTATAATCTGTATTAAGCCTCATGGCCATTGATGAAAAGCCCTTAAAATAAAATAAAATAAATAGAAATTAAACACTGTTAGTTTTGGCTCTGACTCTATAAGATTTTAAGGAACGCCGTTATTAAAATTTATTGGAAGTCTTGAAAGGGGTTTATCGTAAATTCTTTAACTATATTTTTTTAAACCATTCCTCTACAGTCCTTAGACTCATTTAGTGTTCACGATGTAATTTTATTTTGGTTGGATTTTAGGAGTGTCAATATTGGAGGTCATCAACGCCAGCATGTAATGTTTACCGCACAAATCTCACATATTTACCGCACGAAAAACAGAGATGTAATACAGCTTGTTCGTATTTAATACCAAAAATTGACGACAGGCTCATTATACAGGCTGATTACTAGTCAAGCGAAGGTAAGCGTCAAAAGGTTGGAAATCTTATTCGTCTAGTTGCGAGTCATAGTGAACATGTGTATACTTACATGTGGTATAGGTAAACAGCAAGGAAGCACAAACTGTCACAGATCACTCGCGAAACCGATCACTAAAGAATCACAAACACAAAAGTTTACAGCACAGAAAGGAGAAATAGAGAGAATGTGGAAGCTTGTAGTAAGACTAAATCTATTTCAAGTAGGCAGCCTCACATCGCAGCCAGTTCTTTATATAGTCTCTGACCTGTTCATCCCCACTCCTTGTCTGGAAAAGGAGAGATTTTCTATATACCCACTTACTCAAATACTCAACAGATGTCTCTGGATGTGCGAAACAGCAGAAAAACGCATACAATTTTCTTATTTATAAGGTTTCTTCTAATAAGAAGTCAAAGAATGCCTGCAAATGATTCGGCTGAGAGAAAACAACAGATTTTCAGAAAATGTACATTTCAAACGCTCCATGATTTTTGGCAGCCTTCTTCAGCTACAAATAAATATACACGATTACAAAATAGAGTAATAAATTAAGAAAGAAAGAATATAGTCGGGTGTATATGGCTGGACCCTAGAGAGGGTGAGGGAGTCGGTAAAAAAGGAATATAGTCGGGTGCATATGGCTGGACCCTAGAGAGGGCGAGGGAGTCGCTAAAGAAGGAATATAGTCGGGTGCATATGGCTGGACCCTAGAGAGGGCGAGGGAGTCGGTAAAGAAGGAATATAGTCGGGTGTATATGGCTGGACCCTAGAGAGGGTGAGGGAGTCGGTAAAGAAGGAATATAGTCGGGTGCATATGGCTGGACCCTAGAGAGGGCGAGGGAGTCGCTAAAGAAGGAATATAGTCGGGTGTATATGGCTGGACCCTAGAGAGGGCGAGGGAGTCGGTAAAAATTATTTATTTTTATTTATTTATTTTACGAGCTTCGCAACGACGGCGACTTGCTCTTTTTTTTAAGATACAGTAAATAATACAAAGGACCCCGCCCTTTCCTATTGGACAATGACTTTCGGTCAAATTGAATGAAACTATGCTCGTTGGATAGAGAAAGTCTTTCTGAACAAAAGTCTCCATGGGCACAAAACCCGAAAGTTAAAACTTTTGGTACTTTTGGGTATCCGAAGTTTTCCATTTTTGATTTTGGCAAAATCTCGAGATCTCTGTTTGGAAGGTTTCCCAAGCCATTTGGCCTGTAAAAAAAATACCTATCAATTATTTTTTGAAGTCCTTTCGAACGACACCACATTTGACACTCCTCCCCCCCCCCCTCCACCCACGGGGGTGGGGGGGTGGGAGCTTTTTTTTGCAATTATCGTCTATCCATTATCATTTGAAGATCTTCTCTACGGCAATACGCTAAAACCTTGCCTCACACCCTTTCCCCACCCCCAACCCCTTCGGATATGCTCGTCATCATCGAAACATCAAATATCCGACTTCTTACTTGCTGAATCATACGTTAGATGCAGCTCATCGATAGCAAACAAAAAGTCAAAACAGTTGTCAGTAGTCTAAGAGACAAAAAGCGCCCCTTTTCAGGGCTAGTAATGTTAAACTCTAAAACAGAACACTTTTTTTGCGAAAAATGGCCTTTTTTTTTAAACATACGAGCTAGACGTGGGGTTGGGGTTTGGGTGGGGGAGGGGTAAGGGTGTGAGGCAAGATTTTAGCGTATTGCCTTCGAAAAGATCTTCAAATGGTAATGGGTAGACGATAATTGCAAAAAAAAGCGGAGCTGGGTGGTCGTGCACCTCCGTGGGTAGTCGTTGACATGTGGTGTCGTTCGAAAAATAATTGATAGGTATTTTTTTTACTGGCCAAATGGCTTGGGAAACCTTCCAAACAGAGATCTCGAGATTTTGCAAAAATCAAAAATGGAACTCTTCGGATACCCAAAAGTTACAACTTTTTGGTTTTGTGCCCATGGAGACTTTTGTTCAGAAAGACTTTCTCTATCCAACGAGCATAGTTTCGTTCAATTTGACCGAAAGCCATTTTCCATTAGAAAAGGGCGGGGTCCTTTATATGTTCACAATTATCAGTAACTTATAGTACTAAATACAACAAAAGTTTGAGGAGAGCATATGACAAAAGTTAGTAGGTTTATGTTAAGAATTAACATTATGTAGAGCCTTGCTATTTGAACTCTAGTTAATATATTTACATAACTTATCACTAAAACTAACTACCATTATTTAATTATTTATTAGGCCATGGAGGATCCTACATGTTGTGGTTTTCCATTAATGACCAAGTAAAATTGAGTAATAATTACATAATAGATTAAAAAAAAAGGATTTCGTTTCTTATGATTCTGTGATACATGTTTATGTGTTTTAAATATTGGAGTATAGAGTGTATGTATGGACTACCCTCTGTAAGTTCTTGTAGGTCGTGTGGAATGTTCAGTTTGTCGCGTCTTTTACATTCAGTGAGTATGTGTTTAATTGTCAATGTTATGTTACAAACTCTGCAAATCGGTTTGTCTTTTTAGCGCGGTTCCTCCCTCCCTTCATAGGGAGGAACCGCGGTTATAAGGTTGATCTCATGAAACAATCTGGAAGTGCATACTAGAAAATGTTGCGTTTCAGAACCCCTAGAGACCGAAAATGACGGCGGTTCAAATTTGTCTATATATATATATATATATATATATATATATATATATATATATATATATATATAAATATATATATGTATATATATATGTATATATATATACATGTATATATATATATCATATATATACATATATTCAGTGCCCGAGGAAAACAGAAACACAAGGTCCCGAGGATATTTACCTGCTAGGAGTTAATCCTCAAGAGTTGTAAATAAACCCCAGGTTTCTGCCGACCCAAATACAAAGCATAGGCAGGGTACAGAGAGCAATTTAATTATTTCATTCACCAAAATTTCTTAAACTACTAACTAGATTCTGAAATAACACACTTCCAAACATAGGTTATATACTAAATATTCATAAAGACTACTTAGTTGTGACCCGATTCATCAATTAGCAATCAATAGTTTTCAACACTGGTTATATACTAAATATTGATAAAAAGTATTTAAGTAGAAAAAGAGACAAGCTTCCTCAAGACTTGTTTTTGGTCCATTTGTATCTACTCCATAGTTAATTAGGTTTATTATTCTATATATTGACTTTTTATTCGTCAAGACTTGTTATTTGTCCTTCTGTATCAACCAGATAGGCTTTATTCTGCATATTATTCTATATTAGGCATGGTATTGTTCTCAATCTTGAGTACTTCTTCTTGATCCTTCTGTATCCACTAGAAAAGGCTTTATTAGGCATATTTTGTATTGATTTATAGAGTTTTGCTTTAGAATTAGAGCCGGATTGTGTAATTTCCGCATCTGTGTATAAGTTAACTACTGTCGGTGTCCCTGACGCCTTAATATCACTTTTATTCGAGATCTTCGAGAGGATTTTGACAATTTTCACGAGATATATATAAAGTTTATTTCTTTTCTAAGCTTCCAAATGACACTAGGGATATGAACGGAACCGCGAAGATGATGCAGTTCCTGCGAGTCGGACTTTTTCTCCATGAGGTAATTATGTGTGAGTGTCCAATGCGTAGTTTGGTCAGTACTACTTTGTCTCTTCTTATCAAGGTGTTTTTTTAATCGGTAAAGATTAAAGAAGGAATGCTAGGTTTTAAATGGAAGAGGCGAAAGAAATGTTGTTAATGTTTCGGATATCCAAAAAGCCATACGGGTGGTTAGGAGAGCTTATGGAACACTTAGTAGCTGTTTCTCAATTTAGTAATTAATACTCCTGGAGTTTAAATTGATTTGGACACATTGGGAAATCAGCAGTTTATTTCAGAATGCTCTCTGTCAAATGGATTTTAGTGTCATCAAAGTTGTGCCAAATCCCGAGCCAAAAAAAGGTTTTACACACAGGAGAAACACAACATTATATTCACACCCAGCTTACACACAACACAACAAGAACAAAATTGACAGACCTGCACTTGCAAAACGCCAAAAAAATACAATACATTCAATGTTGATGAGACTAATACCCTATCTACATATGAGGCGTTGCGGATACGAAGGGCGCCTACACATCCGCTCAATTTTTTTTGCCCGAATCCGATTTTAGGCGCTTAAGAGTATCTACAGCTATATTTTTTTATGTGTGAGTTCACCCTTCTTTCCCTCTCAAAATACACAGATAATGAAAAAAAAAAAGGTCCGTCACGCAGGAGCTGCATAACTAAGCACTTTCCTCAGAATTTGGGTAGTGTAGACTGCTTCCCGGAACATTTTGCTTAAAATATCCTAGATGAATAAAATAAAAACATGAATAGTTCTCTTTAAATTTGTAATGAGTAACTAATCAATTATTAATTTGCTTCCAGAGTTATGTTTACACATGGTACCTACTACACTATGTAATAAATACAAAAAACCTCATATTATCGTATTTTGATCTAACGCAGGAACAAGATACAGTCTCTCTTGTGGTAGAAAGAGCTCCTTTGTGAACCTACGGCTGGGGGGCTTTTCTATTGAAATATATAACAAAGTAAACCCACGCTTTCCGATTTACCGATTCAGCTCATTTTTACAACACTTCTTTCTCATGAGTTACCCACGACGTATACCGCGTTTCGTTACAATACAGCAGAAATTACGACCGCTATGAGTATATTAGGAGTTTGGGTCCGGAGTAAACCCCCCCTTCTAATGAACCGATTTAGTTTATTTTTACAACACATATTTACCTGTAGATTACCACTACGAATACCGAGTTTCGTCGAAATATACCAAAAATCACGGCTGGAGTGGCGAATTGGTATAGTGGGTCCGGAATAAACCCCCCCCTCCTAATGAACCGATTTAGTTTATTTTTACAACACATATTTACCTGTGTATTACCACTAGGAATAGCGAGTTTCGTCGAAATGTACCAAAAATCACGGCTGGTAGTGGCGAATTGGTATTGTGGGTCCGGAGTAAACCCCCCCCCTCCTAATGAACCGATGTAGTTCATTTTTATATCTCACTTTTGTCTCTATATTACCAGTACGAATACCAAGTTTCGTTGACATATAAATATTACGGTTGACATGGTCAAATTAGTGTTTTGGGTTCGGGGTAAACCCTCCCTTCCGGTGGACCGACTTTGGTGGTTAACGAACTCGTTCAATCGTTTGCTAATTGAATGCTATATACCAAGTTTCGTGACGAAAAAACAAAAACTCTGGCCGCTATCGTGTTAACAGACATATATATATATATATATATATATATATATATATATATATATATACATATATATAAATTTTAACAGGGGTCATTTTCGGTGTCTACTAGGTAGGATCGATGAAGAGTTGAAGAAATTTTTCAAAAATTCCGTCATGAGTCCAACCTCAATAGCTACTTTCCTTCGGAGGAAAGTGCTAAAAAGCTGGCTGGAAACCGCTATAGGATTGCGCATACGAAACGCTTACTCAACTCTCCGCTAGATGATGATATAAATAAAATGATCTTTCGTTAAAAGTGAAGTTCACAATAATTCCTAGGCAATTATTATATAATTTGTATATATGAGACATCCCACAACGACATATGTTTTGAATTTACTTTAGTGGAGCTCACCAAAAAATATTCAAACGCATTCTTCTGAAAACTACTTTTTGCTGAGTTCACCCTTCGTATCCGCAACGCCTCGAAATCGTCAGATTTCCGAATGCGTCCACATTGATTAAAACCTCAACAAACATAAATACAAAACTGACAGAGCAAGTAATTAAAACCCAATGGTTTCTGCTTTACTAATCTCAAGGCTCCAAAGAATTTATAACAATTTAGTAATATTTTGTATCATTTGGGTAAAAAAGTAATATGTGTGTATAAATATATATATATATATATATATATATATATATATATATATATATATATATATACACTTTTTTTTTATTACGCTTATGAATTTCAAGCACTGTTCGCATATTACGGGTATATCCACTCCATTTCGGCAAAAGGTATCATCGAACTCATTATACAAATATATTTTTGACTCCAGACGTAAAGGAAATAATTGTCAGCTCATTCATCATAATACATTCACCATACCGTCATTTATGATGCATTCTCTCATTTCATTTCGCATTGACACAATTCCATTGAAATTCATCAATATAAATGAAGTTTGTCATTAGATATGCTAATTACTCCATCAGAATGCAATTAGTAAAGGTACACGTCATATCAATACTATTTATGACTTGTCAGTTATGCATTAAGGTCAATATCGATCGCACAAATCCATGAATAAATTAAAAATTTACATTTTAAAAATGCACGTAAAAAATATTATTCAATATTTTAACCAAGTAATAAATTTTGCTCTCCCGACCTCTATCCTTTTTGTCGGCGATCTTCTTCAAGTCCCAGATCGGAATAAGAAAATAGGTAACTTGCTCAATTCACCTTTTATCGAGTATTTAATGGTCTTCATAATAGTAATACAAAATAATAATAATATAATTATATAATTTGATATTTTGTAACTTTTCTTCTACAGTATGTGACGAATATTACTTTACGTGCCATTTCTGTCGAGTTGTCTTATATTATTTCGTATTTTTTTTTTTTTTTTTTTTTTTTTTTTTTTACGGCGAGAACTAGGCCATTAGCGCCGACATCCAGGGTGCAGCGAGGAATTTTCCCAACGAGCCATGGGATGAGAAAATTCCTGCCACCGGTGGGGATCGAACCTCCCCTAAGGAAGCTAAGGCGCAGGCCACTAGACCACGGGGGACCCCATGTTTCTATTATATTCCTATTCTTTTTTTTTTTTTTTTGTCTTCTTTTCTAAAATCTAACTTTTCTCACATTAAAACGCCCCACAAATATTGATATGATTATCACGATAATATGTATATATACATACAAGTGTGTGCATACGTAGTTTCTTTTGTATTTTTCCTCCGAAAATGTTCATTTTGTTTGTTCTTTTTCTCTAGCCTAGGTCAGGAAACAGTACATTTTCTTTTTACACCACTGTATTTCGAATTTCTGCTCAATTTATCTTCAGGGGCCTTAATTCTACATCTCCACGGGTCACTAGAATCGTATCTTTTCAACTCTTTAATCATATCAAGAAATAAATAAGATGGTAAATAAATGATAACTGCGGTTTAAACCCCTGTAAAAATACTAACCTGTTTAAATAAATAAATATTTACATCTTATTATTATTAAATGAAGTTTACTCTTAATTGATGACATTTACAGAAAAAATGGCATTAATAGAAAAATATTCCGTCAACTTTAGACTTTTTAAATAACTGACAAATATTATGGATGCCAGGATATGAAGACATTCCCCAAAACACAATATTACCATTAAAGGAAAACTGTCAAGTTTTTTTCTGAAACTGATGCAGCATAATTCTAATTAAAATTATTTTAGACCGTTAAATAAGAGAAAGATTTTATTTTCTCCGCCAATATAGAATTAAAGTGCTTAGTTTTGTACCTTGGAAGACACCTGTTGCAAGATTCCTGAAGGAACGGCTCTGGCATCCTACATTTGTTCCGACTAACTTCCACGAACTCCCAAGTTTAATCCTTCTGGGAGCAATCTTCGGAGCTACTGCTTTGTCTTATCCCAGGATTATTGTTCTAAAATATTTGTAATTAATTCCCCTTAAGGTTTTACTTTGATTTTTACGACACGAAGAGAATCTGAATTTTCATATTTTTGTTGGAAAGTCTTTTTCTGAAACTTTCATATAGCTGGATTCAGCAAACTTATTTGAGACATGACAGGATGATTATTTTGGCAGTA